>JAQFZW010000302.1:0-73388 GCA_034687055.1 Heteromurus nitidus
TCCTCCATTACTCAACACTGCTGGAAACTTGGCCACATGGTAGCCATTCCCGAAGCCGTGCATATTACTCGGGAAGATGAAAGGCGGTGGTGCCATTGTCATGGCTGGGGGAGGTGGATGAGGCATATGCGCATAAGCGTGTGGGGGAATTTCCGGAGAAACTTTGTTCACCACTTGTTCATTCACTCCTCCAGCAAATAGGTGAGACAAGGACTTGGCTTTACTCAAAGTGTAAAATCCTGGAGATGAAGTTTTGTGGGGACCTCCTGAAATGAGATTTTGCGCAGATTTATTCTTCTTCCCATTGGATTGAGCGAGAGTTTGCGGATCTTGTTGATACGGGAAATGGACAGATTTCCTCTGCTTCTGATTTCTCTTGAAGACTCCCTTCGACAGAGAGTCGAGCTCCTTCTTGAATAACAATTTTGTATTCTGCTCCAGCATATACTCCCAACATTTAAATTGCTCCACGGACATTTGCGAGATGGAAGTGTTGGCCAGAGACTCTGTGTCAATTTCATCGTCATCATCACTCAACGAATTCTTTCTGTGAGCATTTCTCTCGTTTTTCAACACCGTTCTCTCGTTGCCGTTTGAACTTGGTGTTTTCTTCTTGTTCGAATGGGATCGTGGGGTCACTTCAGAACGTCTACCGGAAGAGGATGATACATTCTTCGACTGTCTCATTTTCCCACTCGTGCTTCCATTCACACTGTCACTGACCGCTGAGGACGACGTGGAAGTTCGTGAGGACCTATCTGAGTCTATCGCACTGTCCGGAGTCGTCACTGACACGAGAGGGTTCGACAAGTCTGAGTATTCAGACGAGCCACTGCAATAACTTAAAGGTCCAAGCTCACTAATTTGCTGTTGTTGAGTCACCTTGATTCGCTCACTCTGAGTTTGTCCCACTCCGCGAGAATTCCCGGAGGATGTGAAATGCCACTTGAAACGAACGATAATCACACTCAAACAATTTTTGCAGGAGTGGCTCTGCGCTAAATCTGTGAGCTTCTTCGCGACGAGAACACTCTTCCTATTTTTGTTGCACTCGATTTCGGTGATGATCTCCTCTTCATTCAAATGATTCCAAAGACTTTGATTAGCGATTACTAAATACTCGGCTTTGGTGGTGAGTGGGATTGAGAAGAGTTTCGGGTCGGGGATGTTCCCATTTAGATTGTTCTTGGCTGAGGAGGAAGAAGCTCTTGAGGAGCGGGTAGAGCTTGTGTCGCTTTGGCTGTCTAGACTGGATGGCTCGTCGGAATGAGTTGAGGAGGAGGAGGAGCGATGATGGAGGGGACTACTTTCGGAACCTTCGTCGACCATGTCTGTGATTCGGGTGATTTTCCTCCCGGACTCGACAAGAAGACAGCGAATCCCTCCAATCATGGCGAGGTCGAGTTGAAACGTGGGGGCTCCGGGTACAAGTGGATCCTCGTGCATGGAGAGGAGGCAGAGGAGACCCTGAATTGGCTTGTTGTTTCCGAGTTGACGAACATTTCTGTAAAAATTGAGTTTAGAATAAGAGTATTAAAATTTGCTAAAAAACTCACAATTTCATTTGTAAGTTTCTTCGGACATCTTACTTCATGGCATTCAAAAGTGTATATTTGAGAGAGAAATTGCTATTCTCCTCAATATTCTTCTCCTCTGCATATATTTTGGCTATACACTTTGGAATATACTTTGGAGCTGGGTTCCCATCTCCTCCGTCGAAGATCCCGAACAGAGCTTCCTTCCCAAAGGATAAGTTGATGTCACGATATTGTGTCACGCTCAGTGTGAGATTCCGATCGGGCAGCTCGGAGAAGCCAATTTCCCATGGAGGATTCGCTGGGAACTCTTTCTGGTCATTGTTCTTCATTCCTGGAGGAATCTTTTTCCTTGGGTTGGAAACTTCAACCAAGTTCATCGGTCGTCTGTACATAAAATTTAATGACCATGTTGCGTGAGAATGTTCCATCTGTCTTGATTATAAGGTAAAATTCATTTAAAATAAAATATTAAACGGACTTTTGACAATGCAATTTCTCCGGGTTGACGGTGAGTCTCTCATTACACGAGATGTCGAGGTAGGTGAGGTTCCCTCCGGAAATCAAGTTTTCGATATTGATTTTCCTCAGGTTATTGTGCGACAAGTCGACGACTTTGAGTGCCGGCATTTTATTCAGCGCCGGAACGGTCTCCAACCGATTCGAGTGAACACGAAGCACCCGAAGGTTGCCCATTGACGAGATTTTGGAGGGAAGGTGGCGAATCCTGTTTCCACAAAGGATAAGCTCTTCCATATTCTTCCATGCTGATAAGCACCTATATAATGCATTTTAGATACACAGATTGATAAACGCGAGATGATTGCTATCTTGGGATTGAGATGAGTAGGAAATTGCAAATAAAAATCGGCTAACTACCTTTCGCTCAAGTGCTCAATTTTATTGAAGCCGAGGAATAGTCGCTTCAAATGAGAGCACTCGAGAAGGAAGTCAAGAGCATCCTTATCATCCGTGTCTTGGAGTCGGTTACGGCTCAGCGAGAGCTCTTGAATTGGACACTTCTTACCAAAGTTTGGCATGTACTCGATCAGATTTTGGCTCATGTTGAGAACTTTGAGTCTGAAAAAATACAACAATGTTATTAAATCCAATTTTCGCAAAGAGAGAAAGAGTTAATATTGCGTAACTCCTAAATGACTTTCAGTTTCAGTAGAGCTAGACTTGTACTCGAGTAAATTCATAAGGGACCTTATCAAATAATTTACATCAGGTACAGTTGAATATTACCCTTTATCATAAAGAAATATGATAAGATTTTAAAATAATTACTTCATACTTGTAGTTTACAATCGAGAAGGTCGTCAACCATAAAAATTCTATTTCAGAGTCAGACACAAACTCATAAATTAGATGAGCTTTTTTACGCATTTTGCTCCCTAAATCAAATAAATTTCATTCTTTTGGAACCGAGTTAACAATCCTAATCAAATAATGAATTTGTTATGCCAAAACATGAATACTAGCCTATTTTTTGGCAGTGGAGCATTTTTTATGTTCTCACTTTTGCTGATGTGGGAGCCATTTAGATTTCGTTACAGGTTTGTACTTACTTTGTGGCTCTCTGAATGAAATCTTTGGACACGAACTCGACTTTGTTGCAATGCAGGTAGAGCTCTCGGACTGGGAGGTTATTGAGAGAGTTCTGGAATTTGCAGTCGAGTTGTCGGACTCGGTTGTGGGAGGCGAAAATGATGAACAACTCGGGCACCATCCATGTCCACGTGGGCAAGTCGTCCATGACATTGCTGCAGCAAGGATACAACATTGAATAACTTAGATTCTTTCTTTAAAAATCTGGTAAATAGGCTCCGGTAAATAAACGTTAGATTCTGCATGTTCAAGAGATAGGTAAAGGGTAAACGCACTATGAAATTTGGAGTGTGGTCAAGTTGTTAGGCACAGGGTCCACGGAAATGGAATGTAGATCTGAAAAAACGAATGGTTTTAATAGAAAACTAACTGCCAATCTAAATATCGGAGCGGATTTTGATTTGTCCACAAACTTACTATTATTAGAACAGTCAAGATAAGTTAATGAACATCCTGAAAGTGAGAGCACTTCCAAATTGTTGTTTGCGCAACACAGCCACTCCAGTCTTGATAAACTTCGCAGGTCCAACTTCTCCGCGCTGTTGCCACTAATGTCCAAATGCGTCAAGTTCTGCAAACAGGAAATGCATATATAATCTCACATGTATTTTAAATAAAAACTTTTATCTAATTAGCTGACGTGGTCTATTAAGGGAGATTGAGCTTTCACTTCGGCATCATGCCACCATTCTTATTTTCTCATTAAACGCATCATTTACACTAAACGCTGGCAATTTGCTATATGCATTCATTTGCGCACTTTTAATCCGTCTTATCACACGACTTGTACTCATTATCTTCTACCAAATTGGCTTACTAACCTAAACGATATTATCCTCATGTCACTGCCTCATTTTTTGATAAAACCCCCAAAGCAATTAAGCTGACGAGTGTGTGAATGGGCTTGTCAAAAAGTCTCACAATCCCGTCTCGCATTTAGATATATTTACAAAATTAGTAGCGTTTATAAAATACATTCAGCTCAACCGCCGCACTCATGCATCATGCATGGTGTACACTTAATTAATTGCCATCATTGAGTTTACAACTTCTTTGATCCTTACATTAATTTTGCATGTTTGCATTGTACGTATTCTTCATTATGGCAGAATTTTAAGATGATACTTTCCCCAGTTTTGAAATGTCGTGTCGTGTGTTTAGTTTGTCAATTTTAATTCGAGACTGGTGTCTGGGAGAACCCAAGATTTGTTCAGTATACTTTTTACTGGGAGGGTTTGGACCAATTATACAGAATTTCTATAAAAACTCCCATTAAGCTTAAATATAAGAGCTCTCCTCAAAGTCTCGACTTCAAAAAATATTCTACACATACATTTATTGGACATTTTCCATCAGGTCCACGAGCATTGTGACGAGTCCGACCAAATACGTTATTCATATTGCAATGTTCATATATTGATTTGGTGCGAAACATACACACTAACCTTTCCATAAATACGTGATGTGTGAAATAAAATAAAAAGTATAAACGACTTTAAGAGTCATAAAGAACTTATAATTGCACCAACAACGTCGACATCGTCATCCTCGCAGTTTTACTCTAGTCGTAATTAATAGCGATTTAATCGTATTTGCAAGAATAACAATTCCTTAATTTTTTTCTCTAAAATCAACATCATCAAAGTTGCTAATCTACGCTTCTCTCTGATAGCATAGGCGTCATGCAGACGCGACCATGAATGCAACAATTTTTCCCCTTAAATCTAAACGATTTCCTTGTACACAAAAACGGTTCCTCAAACACCAAATGCTCCCCCAATCAATTGAATAATTTTTGAGGAGAAATAAAAAATCCAAGCACGAATAAACATACATGATATGCATAAGTGTATACCGAGAGTACAAGTGCTGAGTGCATGACTGAAAATCCCTTCATTCATGAATTCACATTCATGAAATTGGTAATGTGGCTAGGTACAAAAGATGGATTTACCAATGCGCTAGAGTACAAAATGCAGACAAGATTGACCTATAAACCTCATCTCTCCCATCTATAATTACCTTGATAATCAGACTAATAATTTAAGAGAAGGGAATAGCACGCGGTAGTAAAGTGAGCAGGCAAGCTTGAAAATGAATTATAATTGGTGTTGAAGGTAGGTGGTCAATTGATACACATTGTATTTGTATCCCACCAAACATTTTTAATTGCTATTGTTTCGTCAAGAAAAAAACTCATCTCAGAATGAGTTGTCAAAGTCGACCTTTTTTGTCACAGTCAACGACTCAAGACTCAACCAACCTGGAAATGGCCCCCATTCAGCCGAACCACTTCGAGAGCACAAGCGCCATCAAATTTCAACCGCAACTTGTACTTCTTCCCGTCCCTCTCATTATTAAAGTAGTTCCCATTGTTCGACGTCAGCAGCGGCGGTGGTTGCGACGCGTGGGCGTTGATGAAGTTGTTGAAGTTCATCACAGGATAAGATGAGGAGGAGGATGCCGACGAGGGGGATTTTCTAATTGAGCGCGATGAGGACGACGTGGAGGAGGAGGTAGCCTCTCCCAGCCGCATGTTAAACACGTTTTTCAGGTGGGGAATGGATCTAAATCGACAATTGTGGTTCACAATTCAGTTTGAATTAGTAAACCTGTGCAAATTCTTTCTCGCGAAACAGTTCCTTCAGAAGAAGAAATTGTGTGTCAGAAGAAGCTGCAGTTTTCATGCAATTTTTTTTGTGTGTGTATGCAGTTTTGTGTTTACTTGCGACGGAGCTTCATGATGACTTCTCTTGGGTTGGGAGCAGTGAGATGATAAAAAATATGTGGAATCCTTCCAACAAACTTTTTTTTGCCACGGCGAGACAAACACTAGCTTACATCATGTGTCAAAGGTTATGCTCGTGGGATTTAACAAGCTCTCTCCTTCCCTTCTTCTCCAATTCGAGTCACTCGCTTGCATCACGAACTTAAGCACTCTTTCCAAATCCCAGTACAAAAAAGTGTTGGCACATGTTCACTCGAAATCCATCCGCTCCAACAGAACACATACGAATAATTTTACACTTTAAATAAATAAATAGAAATAAGACTTATTCCACTTGCTTAAACTAAAAACAACAAAATATGTTTGGTTTTTTGCAAACTGCATTTTTAAAGTGACACGAAATACGCAACATAAATCCAAGTCAGAGTGTCAACAACTCGTTTCAAACCTAAAAAACTTTCGATTTCTCCTATTTTTGTTTGGGAATTCTCCGATGAATTCAGATGCAACTGCAATATTTATGCATACAAGATGCAAAATGCAGATGTTCGATTGAAATTGAAATACTTTTTTTTAAATCCACGAAATCTTATATTAAAACACGACCTAATCCACATAATTTTCTGCTGAAGGCAAACAGACGTGGATGTGTTCTCTGCAGAGCGGCGTCTGCTCTTCTGTCTGTAAAATCGAGGTTGATCCAAGATAGAAAAACCCCCAACGAAGATCATTTGTATATGTTCCTCTTTTAAATTGTGAGAACAAAAATTCGATTTCGTATGTAAAAGTTGTTTTTTCAGAGAAAAGCGTATATACTTGTTCCTCATCTTCTCCGTTACGCTCACTTTGAGCTTTATATATATATATAATACTTTTATATGATGACCAACTTTGCAAATCAATAGAAAAAAATTCACCGTGAAAAGATTACATGAATGATATTATCAACTGAAACTGAAAACTGCATGCAGTTTCACACGTTTCAAAGAAAGCAATAAAAACCTCATCTGCTCACTATTTTCGGAGGAAAACACATTAAATATGTATCCTAATGTTCTGACGACTGACTGAATATCGAGCTCATATTAATATTTCATCAAATATTTTTTTACCTCTGAAAATAAGAATGATGTATCTGCATCTGTCTTCTATTCATTAATCTCCTACGTACTGTGTGATATATGCTTTTTTTATCAAAAATTAATAATAAAATGTTAATATTCATAACTTTTTTAATGTTAACAAAATTATCATCTTATGATCGTTCGTTATGCATTGTAAATTTTCCCAGATTATGGTCATAATTTAAGGCACAAAACGTCAGTGTGTGCGATATGTATGTACATATGCTGGCGGCAGAGAAAATTATTATTGAAAAGTGAAGAAGAAAGTAAAATTGCGGTTGCTTTTAATACCTATCAATTTCTCATCATTCATCAACTAATCGTAAGAATAGGCTCTAATCATTATCGCCATTTTATTACAATATTTTTTAGAATAAATGCCGTTAAATATGAAACTATATTTTAAGAGGTTATTGAACAGTATTTTTGTGGTAAAATCATTTACTGATTTCCGCAGCATATTGTATATAATTGTCCACAATTAAATGAAACTGGTGTTTTGCATTTGAAAATTGTATTGAAAAGTTAGCACAAAATTGATTCATCAAGAGCATTTTGCTGCTTCTTCGGACGAGGAGTTATGCCTCTCTTACGGGATTTTAAATGCATATATTTAGCTAGACGTTTCGTGCATAACTCGTCATTACCAAAGATCTGTAATCAACAACCAAAAACCGGGTGCAAATAACCTTCTGACGGATTAATTTGTGTGCTCGGTCAAGCAACCAGGAAATACGGGTGTTGTACCCGGACCACGACCACCCAACATAATTATTGACTATACCGATTATTGCATCTTGCATCTTTGCCCTAGGAAATGGGTTTGGATTTGGGATGCATTGGAAATATGACACGTCATATTTTTCAGAAAATGTTCACACTCGACGCGGAGATTTACGTTTTGTTTTCATTATGATTCAGAAACACTAGAAAAATGTCACGTTTCGTGTCACTTTTGAGTGAGAAATACATAAATGCATTGCTTCACATTTTCACACTTGTACCTCTCAAATCCAGGTCAAAACATGGTGAAATAAATCCTCCTCAATGTGCATCACATCACTTTTCAGTCCTTGCATTTCTCCTGCCATCCACACAATATTTGTTCCACAAAATCTTTCATGTAATTCACACCTTTTGCTTTTCCCAAGTAATTATGATGTCAGTGCTCCTCAATTGCTTTCACACACAATTTTTTAGATGGAAAAGTAGCCACACTTTGAGCACAAGCTAACCAACGAAAAAATCTTTGTCTCCTCAACTCAAACTCACTTGTAATTTCACACCACGAGGGGAAATTGATGCAACGCGACATTGAAGATATATAATATTATTCCGTTGCGACACACTACCACACGACCACACCAACTCATCAAATGAATTTAACCAAAAAACCAAAAGGGAAGGAACAACGTTACGTGAGTCCCAAGACAAAAAAGAAGGAACCTATGAACACATTTATATTGAAAAAGTGTCAGTCATTCATGAGAAGAGCGAAAATGAACTCAAGTGGAGAAAAAAATGATTCAGAGGCTCCTTAGTCCACTCCACTATTAAGAAAAATATGATTGCAGAAAGAAAAGACGTTGGTTTTGGCTCCTTTATTAGAATTGTAAGACGTATTAAACAAGAAAAAAGCACAGCGTGGTATTGTTTTCAAGTCTCGACCATGTTGGACATTAAGCAAGTGTGTGTGTTTTGTTATTGCATTTAGCTGACTTTAGTTTTGCAACATAATCTAATACAATCCGCTTGTGTTGCATTCTTACAGTCTTTTAGTATTCTTTCTACTGAAAGTGTATGGCTTTTTATGCTCACTGCGTCTCACTGAACTCAACGAACCGCGACAAGGTGGCATGTTATCCCAGAACATTATCAAAAACGTAAACCATACACACTGCATTTCTATCCTTATTTTTTCTCAACATATTTTATTGCTCACTCACTCACTTCCACTAGTTATCTTCTCGTAATAATTATATTTTGGCTTAGTCATTCATTAGGAGGCTCAGGTGTGCGGAGATGAGGAAAGGGTTAGAAGTTAAAGCAATACCTTTTACATTTTACCCTTCTTTTAATGAATATATATGCTCCTTTTAAGTAATGCACACACAACTTTACTCTTTATACTTTTAGCCTTTAAGGCTTTTCACCGTCAGATATGATAAACTTCATTTTTCAAAAATTTCCAACTCCACAAGTCCAACTACTGTTATAATGTAGTGATTTTTCTTCCTTGAGTGCGCGCACGGTAACAAACGGCAATTGTTTTTTTCTTCAAATGAAATGAAAAATGATAAGACCTTTTTCATTAGCATTTATCTTTCGATAGAGTTGCTGTAACTCGCAATTAATGATAACAAAATTAAAGGTTTTGATCGAGTTGTTCGAATAACTGCTCACACATTTCTTCCTTTGTTAAAGGAAGAAAGATTTAAGGTTTGTTTCTGAAGAGAAACATATTATAGCATTCTCGCAGCCGAGAGTAATAAGAAATGATTGGTTTTACAAACGTTCTTCGCTCCAACTCACACACTTCACACCGCATCGGTAGCACGCACACGTGTGATTTTTTCAGGTAACACAAAATTATTGTAAAATTGAAACCGAGGAGAAGGTGAGGCTTCCTCTTCCCTCTGACCAGAAGATCAGGAAATTTTTCTTACACGTATCTCCGTTTTCGTTCGTGGTGAATCTAGTGAAGGGCAATTTTCTTGTTATTCTTCAATTCGAGCATGAGATTATTACGTATGGATGGAATATATGTGGAGTTTAAGGTTCCTCTCATTTCCTTTCTCAATTTTTTGGGTAGCGTCAGAGACTTCTTCTCCTTCACGAAAAAACAAGTGTGAGAACTCCGCTTACGTTAGTTATCTTGAATAAAAATCTCAGAGAGAACTGATGAGCAACATCCTGTTTGGGATTTTGAGGGGTGCATTACGTTACGTTATTGCACCTGTTTTTCATTTATAGAAAGCATAATCTTATTTTATTCTCTTACAAATCTTTTTATTACATCTGTAACATCAACATCCGCTTTTTTATCCCCTCGTCTGACGAAGAAGAAGAGACTAGTGCACTTTTCACTCCTCTCGTCTGGACTTTTCAAAAGGATTTTTGAGACAAAGGAAGGGATGAGTAATCGTAATGAAGAAGATGGACTTGTTTTTTTCTCGGTGGAAGCAACTCTTCAACGCATGAAGTATCACAGGTCACGCATCAGAGAGTCAAAGTTGAGTTGACAAAAGCAACGCCTTGAACTGATCTCCTGTCTACCTTCAAAAAGTAAAGTATAGCCCTTTTCCTTTACAAAAGGAACCGAGGATATTTCGCAGCGTAATGCTCACGAGGCCAAAGCAGTTTTGGATTTGGATAATTGTAGTGAATTTAATAATGTATTGTTTTATCATTTTCCGTGCACCAGAAACAAAATATATGTGCTGAGGACAACATTTTCAGAGAGAACACCCCTTTTGCCACTGCCTCACGAAGGACATAAGACTGAGCCCGAATACTACGACACTGAAGCACAAACACAATAATTACACTTTATTTATTTTTTCAAGAAAGAAACCCAAGGAAATTACAGCTTCTTTTCGAGTATAATCGTCTTTTGAGCAGAAATTATACGAGTCAGATTTTTGTCAAGTGGATTTTAAAGAGAATCTCAGAGAAAAAAGAATATTCATACAATTTTAATTCGTTACTTTTTTCCTGAACTCTGGCACTTATTAAACACGCACATTCTCAATTTTTTTTCGTGTGTTGAGCTCACTTCAATATAAAAAAAGTTTTTATATTCTGCTAATGCTCAGGTGTGCACACAATGGAAGTGACATGCATCTTTAACCCTTTGGCCTGATGAGTTTGCACCTGCGCACACCATACGTACCACCACCATCCCAACGTTTGCGGCTACTTGTGCGTGCTTTTCGAAATGAAGTCGAGTTTATTTCCTGTGCTCAGAGAGATGCACTTTTTTGTTTTTATTTTACCTTGCTTAAAAATAAGCTTATTACTGTAATACACACGATTTCATTAGAACAAGCATGTCTGTTTCTAATGTGAGGATATACATATGCTCTCAGAGTTGAGATGACGCATTTTTTTTGTATAAAATGTATATTATGTGTTGGGGTTGCGGGTGAGGGGGACTTTTTGTCGTCTGCGTTATTTTTAACAATTTGACGTGCTCTCTGATGCTCATTACGGGACAGTTGTGGCGTGACCCCTTTCCCTTAACAGCTTACAAAAATGTGTACATGAAGCTTGCAGATAAAAATATTTTGTCAAAAATATCCTAGTCTCGTATTTGTTCGCATGCATTCGTATAGGAAAACTTTTGATAGTCTTGTCTCAATAACGACTTTTGTATGATGGACGCGAGGATATTCTAGTGTCGTGTCCATTTTTCAACTGTGCACCACACTTTCAACGGTTTAATTGACAATGAAAGCAATTGGAGTGGATTGTGATGAGATGAGTGTGTCATTAGTACATATTTCGTGTGAAATAAGAGAGATCTCCACATATCCACTCATCCACTCAAATTCAGACAAAAATCGTGCTCGTGGTCATATGTCTGCTTCTAAAAGAGAACTTATTCGAGAGAGAAAGTATACATGTCCAAATATTCAATACCGTCAATCATTTTCCTTTATGACTGGTAATTACGTACGAGGAAATACAACGGATGACTTTTATTCGACATTGGTTATGAAAATAGCCATATATTATTTAGGTTACTATTGTAAATAGTTTTGAATATCAATGGAATATATAAAATTCTATCAACATTGCCCAATTAAGAAAACAACAATTACATAAAAATATGCATTAAACTATTGACTTGGTTTTTGCAAGAAAAATCCTTGAAACTTTGTAACGCAAACTTTTCCCTTTTCAAGGAAAATTCTAAACCCACACGAAATCATGGAGTATGAGCATTGTGCACATAGCGTATTACTCCGGATATCACATCAATTTGTACAGTCTTTTTTTTCAAAAAATCTCACGCGTCATTTTCCTTCAGTTTCGCGAAACGCCACATAGCCACCATGCTTCCGTTGAGCATGCACCTGCGAGGATACAAAAAGGATTTGACATTGTATGGAAAGACGTTGAACAAAGGTAGCATGAAAGGTCATCCATACAGTCACATCCAATCTCACTCCCAAACTACGAGGAGCACACGTTCCACATTTTTATAAGTGATATAAAGTCAAAGTACACGTCACAAACGTGACTATAGCAAGTACTTTGGTTGGATCAAGTTTGGAGTTGGAGTGGTGGACTCACTGTATTTTTATTTTTAGAAAAAAAACGAGGCGGAAATGATGACAGTAGCAAACAAAATCAACAACCTTTTGATATATTCCTCGAACAATGGAAAAAGGAAATGCTGACTTGTAGAATGAAACTTATGGCATCTATATATTTTGACCATATTATACTCATCATCATCATGCAAACACTTATCATCAACCAGTCTCCATCTCCACATTTGTATGCTTCACGCAATACGAAGATTTAAATCTAGTTGTGAATTTCACAAAAATATTATTTAAAAGATGAAACTGAAAACTAAAAAATAAACTGTAAGCGGAAAAGTCTGAACAAGATAAAAATATCATTATGGCTTTATGGCTGCCTAAAATAAAGCGTGTAGTAGCAATGCCCTTGAAAGAGTGATGTAACAAAAGTACAGGTGTTGTGGGGCGGTGGTGCTAATCAAGTGAGCGGATAAGATCATATCTAAAAAAAAGTGTGTATGGTGCATCATCATGCATTTCTTCATAGCTCACGGTGAAGTAGCAGATGAACTTGTAAAAAGCATATATTTCCAGTGAGAAAGCACAGCATGGATAACTACTTGCGTTTAAGAGAGGGTGGAGGTGGCACTGCCACCATCATATCATAATTTTGACAAATTGAAAGTGATGCATACTCATTGCTAATTCAACTATGTTTATCTTGTTTCTAAAAAAAGTCTTCAACAGTTCACTTGTCTCTTGTCAATTTGTCAAGTGTAAAATTATTTGTCTGACGAGGTGGTATATATATTCTATTCTCACTCATGAGTAACAACTAGAATGGGAGTAGCGTCGTATTTTCTCTCTCAAGCGTGAAGACGATTATGAAAGAACCTATTCCAAAAAATGTACTACAATATTCTCTTGTTTATTGGCTACCATCATCGTCGAGTAGACGCACTTATAAATTGCCTTGTTAAGTAATACGATTCGTTGCTGAAGCTGAAATGAGGAAAACTGTACGAAAGATGGAGGTATTTTCATAGATGTGTTTTCGAGACAGGATGTAATTATCCAATTATTAAAAGCGTTAGTTTGCATAAAACTAGGAATATGAGTTGGGTAATAAGAAAGACGCAGTAATTACACAACTCAGGTATAACTGAAGAAATTTATAACAAACTTGCCATATTTTGTTTGAGGTAACATAAATATAAATTCCAAAAATATTTTGAAACCTTGCGAGATCTACTGAGCTGCTTAACATGATTACCGCTCTGGGCTCAATCTCCCTTGACACAACAATACCACAATACCACACATACTCATTCGGAATTCGGAGAAACGTACCTTAAAGTATCCTTGTTGAATTCCCCGAGGCAAGCTGTCTCCATCCTGATCCATAATTGCAGTTCGCATCAGCTCCTTGTCTATAATCGTGATGCTATTGGAGTCCTGCTCAATTTGTTCAATGTCTGCAGGAGGATCGTCATCGTCACACTCCTCAACTGAAACTAGATGCCCGGGAGTAGTCCGGGCATTCCCACAATGTTCCGTTTTCGTCTCGTTTTTCTGTTGCCTCTTTTCAAAACTGCTGATTTTACTGGCAACGCCATTACTAGTCGCACTCGCACTCACACTGCAAAAGTTGCTTTGTCCTGCTTTCTGAAGGAGTTGTTCCTTCAGTTGACTCACAATTGTCGAACTTAAGTTACTCACTACGCCACTCCCATTATTGTCACTTGGAGAATTGACTCGGTTTACACATTCACTTTTTGATGAATCTTCGGCACTTTTCGATATTGTCTCTGCTCCCATGCTCAAGATCAAGAATACAAAAACTCAAATCGAAATCGCAGAGAAATTAAGTTACAACACATTTGCCTAACTTGAACTCCAAACAAGTTTTTATATTTCGGATCGGTAGTGATTTCGTTTATAGATTCGAAGTTCTTTCGTTTTTGAATGCTTTAGAATGCTTCGCTAAGAATATCCAAGACGAGTAAAAGCTTTGTCTCTCTCACCAACGCAAGCGCAATCCTCCAATGACAAGCGACAAGCCACTGTGCATCTGCTGCGGTGCTACACAAAAAATACAAAAGAGCTCTGAGGAAGAAGGATTTACAACGACACTTTGTACAAGTTGACCTAAGAGCATATGACGCCGGTGTACTTCTGCCTGACTCTGTTAACTCTTTTACACAACTTCGCACTTCGTTTTGGAATGTAAGACCTCGCGTTTTCCCATCTTCTTTGTTCGCTTTTACTCGCTTTGTTCAATGATGATGAGTTTATGTTGAGTGATGATATATTGGAAAATCGGAATATGTATTTTTACTTTATACTCGTCACAAGTCACGACATTCCATAGACACAATGCCACACACGTAACTTGAAATTTATAAGGAAAAACTGTAAATTAGGAAAACATTCTAGATTCCCTTCTCTTTGCTTTGATTCTCATCTCGTTTTTTATTTAAAAAAAGTCGAATTTACCCAAATTTCTATAAATTACACAATATCAATTCCATTCAAATCGAAGAGGAAATCAGATTTTTAATTTACTCGCGATCGAAGGAGACGGAGGCAATCTCTGATTCTGATCAGATCGATTTCATCGAAAATTGGAAAATGCCTCAGGAATGCAACGTGATATTGCAAAAGATAAAAATTCAATCCAATCTTCTGTCCACCCACACAAGCACCAGACCACTCACCACATTCAACAAAAGATCGTTATGCAAAAAAAAACCTCGTGGTTTACCGTTTATTTTTTGAGGTTTACGATTTTCGTTCAGAAACACCAACTTTAAATTTGAAACAGTGGAGGTGTATTATTTCTCAAATCTTCAAACTCGGGCTGACTAAAAGTTGTTTTTATCGCTTCAGTTATGAGTCTTAAACTGCCACTGACTAAACGAGGTGAAAAAGCGCTCGCTCTCCTGCTCATCATCATCTTCATGATGAAACGCGAAAAAAGAAGAGGCATCAGCAATCATCATCATCATCATCAGCATGATCCAAAAATCAGTGACTGTATCCACATATAACACACCTATAATACATGAATACACATGCAGACAACAATGGCTACAAAAAGGTATCATCATTCTCATCATAATCCTCGGTACTATACTCATTCTGTAAAAACATATACATGCATTCAAATCCAATGCTCTCCTCAGGTTATTTCTCCCAAAAAAAAACTTTACATATTTTTATATGATTTTTAGCCAGTAACCGGCTTTATTTGTTTGCTACACCTTGTAAAATTGTAAATGTTAGCTAATGTGCTTCAAAACTATGTGCAGGTAAGTGCGTGTATAAAATTAACATTTTCTGCTGATTCTGATGCACTTTGTTGTTTTACTTAAATCCGCCCTCAACCTTTTTACCTTGTTTGCTCACTGTAAAAGAAGAGAAGAAATATAAATATACACGAGTTCAGAACATTAAAGGTAGCTCTTTCGCGTTTTAAACTGTTTTCGAATTTTTTTGTAGAGCAGAAGAGCGCACACTCATCAGCGTCAGCATCGGCCTTGTTAGTTTTAACTTTTAATATGTGAAAATCATATCAGATACGAGGATTTTTAAGTGGCTTTTAAAAAGCTCTTGCTTAACTCATTGCGCTTTTGCATTTGTGTAGGTATAAACGAGCATGCTTGTAGTGCAGGGAGTTTTAATTTTTGTGTGCAGAATTGCAAAGATTTTCGTGTTTGATATGAGTAAAAAATTGTAATATTATCTAGATGACTTTTGTACATGCATTGTGTATATGAGTACGGGGACATATTCATCTTGCTGCATTCATGAGAAGTGGCTCATCCTTATCTAACGCTTACCGCCGACGATAATGGCACAAAACTGTTTTAATCTAGTCCGAAATTAATTTCGCTCGAGTGACGAGCAGCGAAGCAGTTGAAATGAATGCGCATAATATATATGCATCATCTTACAGTTAAAATTCTTGAAAAACTGATTCACTTTAGCTTCTAACGATGAATAGTAAACCACATCACATTTTGCATTCAAATATGCACAATATGATAAATAGAAGGAAACTTACGGTGACAGTTTGAGGCTCCATTTCACTGCTTGACCACACGACCACTACCAAACCAAATGCCGGCTCTCCTCTAGTTTACATTTGAAGTGACACAGAGTCGGTGGATCCATATCCACCTTGTGCATTTCGAGCCTTTTGCACGCATGCATATCACTATGCATGCGTGCATGTAAATCTAACAGGACATTTAATTAGGCTACTTGTTTAGTGGTCCCAGCCCTTCACTCATCTCTCATCAATCACGGGCTTTTCATCACAACAACACCTTTGCGGTTTTACATTTTGGTTACATTAACGGCCGGTCAAAAGTTATAATTTTATGAAGTCCAAAGTCATAAACAATAGGTAGTTCAACTCTATACGAGGTATGTGGATTAGTAGCAATCAATGTTCTCGGTGATGTTGGATTCTGTCCCTTCTTCATAACTGTCCTCTCTCTTCGGTCCCATCTCCAGCTCCCACTCAACAATAATCTTCAAAATCTGGAGAAACTCGATAATTTCGAAACACCACTTGGCCAACATTTTATACATGGCATTCATTTGTATAATGTGGAGCACCGATTACCGATGCGCTATAGACCTTTCAACAGCGAACAGAGATGGAAAACGAGATAAAACTCAAGAAGTAAACACTTGCATTTTTGCTAATTAGCACAATCCCTTATTATAGCTAGCCAAATTATATTTTTGAAAGAGATGAATTTCGATCCAATTAACAAATCAGCGAAAAGAGGATACCGTCTACGACTACGGATATCGCTTCTCTCTAATTATAGACTTGCCACTAGAACACCATCAACACTGTGAAGATGAGCGTAGAGATTGAGATAAATTATTCAAATCGTAATCCATTAACACAGAAATCAATCGAGGCGAATTAATTCAGCTTCGTCTTCACTCTGAACCTGAATCTACTAAACTAATTCTGTCAATTAGACACGTACGAGGCAGAAAGGAGAATGACTTTGTTAATGGCAGGTTAACGAAAATGACTGATTTTAGTGAAGAAAAATAAATAAGATGTTAACAGGTGTAGATATTTCAAGTATAACATTTTAACACGGGCTAGAAACTAAAAGTAAGTAGACCTTCCATCATGAATCATATATCATCCTAATACATTTTACATTTTTTTCTTCTCTATTGAGCATATTATATATTACGCTCATAGTTTAGGCATGGGTTGAGCATTCTATGAGCAAACACCTTTAATTGCGCAAGATGCTTCTAGAGCAGAGTTGACTCTTGATTGCTAATTCCTTAAGCTTTCAGCGTTTTGGCAATGCCAGCATTTTTTCTGCTTCATGAAGTAATTAGTGTGTGTTGCGATAGAAGAATGCCTTGGTTGTGTACTAGTTGTTGTATGATACTGTGACGTTATATCACTTTTTTGGAGTAATCCTCTGACTTTGCAAAACTCCATTTTTAGTTCTACCTTAAGCATCTATAGAATATCATCATAATATCATGTGGAGTGGAGTCGTTCATAGCTCAGAGTTTTGTCCGCGTCTCAACTCGTAAAAAGCATGTGCTAAAAAGGCTCATTTCTCATTTTTGCCATATTGTATATTTCTTCATGTTTGAAGGTTTGAGAGTTGCATCACAAAATGCGAAAAGAAAGGAATAAGAATTCGGAAATGTTGAACTGGAGATAGATTCCAGAGCACTGACTTAATTATTAATTTTGGTATACACGTCTTAGAACAGGAGCTCAAAAACACATATACACCTATAGTAATGATTAATCTATGCATCGAAATAAAAAATAAGAAATGGCGTTCCACAACGAAATTGCAAGATCAAGTCCAATATCAATTAGTTACATAGAAATCATGTATCACGTATTTTTTAAACGATTACGCAATATATTTTCTTCTCAAACACTCTCTTACCCTTAACCATTTTACACGTAATCATTTTAATTAGTTCTGGTTGCGCACGGGGGCAATTCCGGAAGAGAATTTGAAGAGCAACTCAGCATTCATTTTGTACCTACCAACGGTTCATGATAATTTCGCTGGCATGATAGCAAACCGTAACGCGTGCTATAGTGTGGGAGAAAAGTATAAACTCTCAATGCAGAAGCAGTTGGCAGTTATCCTTTTTGCAGAAAATTCAGTTTCACACTCAGCTCACCTCTCACCCATCCATCCACCATCAGTTTTCATGCTTCTTGAGTAGCTTTTTTGGGTAGAAAAAGGAGAAACAAGTGCGTAAAGTTGGTATGCAACCTGCTCAGATCATTACTTTGGAATTATGCTTCAGTTCTGGAAGACAACGGTGACGACAGTGCAACTGTTATCTTTCATATCTTCCTTTTTGTCTTCCGAGATAGAGAAGGAAACCATACTTAATTAAGTATGGTTTTCATGGACCGGTTCAGGGTTCAGGGTGTACTCGCAAAACTGTCATAATGTGTTTCAGGAAAACAAAGAAAGGATTTTAGTTGGCGTATTTTGACTGCGCACAGTGACGCATTTGTTTTGTTTGTCAAACGGTAAGATGTCACCGCTCAAGATTCATAACCACATCCTTTGCGTGCATGCAATTTACCAGAGAATGGAGGGAGGTGAAGGAAGTTGAAGTTACTCAAAACAGCCGTATGCAAATTGATTCCCTGGATCGGTGACTGAAGAAGCATGATGTAACTTACAAAACCAAAGTAAATAGGGAAACACTTCTAAATTTCTTATGGTTTCCCAAAACTGACAAAAATTGACACATCCTTGTCAGGATCAGTAGCATGATGCTGATCATCTCATCATTTACAGGGAACATCAAGTCACTTTACGCTATGCACACCCTCACCCACGTTAACAGATCACTATTTTTGGGATAAAAAAAATTTGATGAGGGAATACGTCGCGGTCTCTGGTCAGCCCACCGTGGTGATATTAGTAAAATCTTCATCGAAGCATACTCTCTCATGCGTTATTTAATGAGATGGTCGGCGACTTCAGTTCAAGCCACACTCCATAAACATACATTGCAAATTGCAAACTCCCATAGTGCACCATAAGATTAGCCTCCAAGACGCAGTAAGACTTCATGTAATCCGCATAGTATTTTGGGTATAAAAAAAGTACATGATATTTTTTCTGAAAAAGCACAAAACACACGATAAAAACACGCTTCCTGTGTTGCCACACATGTGGGCCTGCAATAAAACTTAATTTTCTGAGAGAAGAAGGAGACGTTTTTTGCGAGAAACAAAAATGTTTGTTACCGTAACTTTGCTGTTTATACTTTTATGTATTCATATAATATGAGATGATGATGATGCAATAATGGCAATGAAGATATCGCACATATTCTACGGTACATTACGCGTTCTTACCTTTGGAAACTAGAACACGTGAGTTTACATAAGAACAAGAAGTAGTGAGTAAGGAGAGTTTCACAAGAGAAAAGAAAAAAGCATAGAAGACCCTGACTCTGATTTGCTCTTGACGATTATCATTATGATTAGGAAAGGATGTCCGAAACGAATATGAATAATAAAAATGTAATTTCTCTTATCGGTTTAGGTAAGTAGGTCTTGAGGCTCGTGTGCATATCATCATCAATTTTTACCCAAAAAAATTTGCTAGCATGCAGAATTGCAGAGCAGTCCACCGTGGAGAAAAAACTGCAAGTTTCTTACGTGTGATGACTCTGGCCGTGTTTTTACAGAGGATATGCTGGTGGGGAAATGTATAAAAGGAAGGAATCATAAATTGCTTTTTGCTAAATAAATATATATTTCGCAAAGAAATGACTCATTTTTAATGGTTCCACAAATTATTCCTGTTAATTTCCGTAACGTAACAAACTAACAAAGACAATCCCATCTTGAACAAATTGATCATGATGACTTCATAATTTCTAAATCTGAATAGGCCTAACTGAAGATTTGACTTAATTCATAATTATGTTTTGTAACATAAATTTGTATTTTCATTCTAACCCACACAGCCCATTCTTCGAATAACCTATTATTAGCTTAAGTTTATATGACATTCGCAAAAAAATATTTAACGGAACACAACTAGCAAAAAAATGTAAAAAGAAAAGCCTCTTCGATTTCTTTCGTATAATTCGATAAAGCTCATTATGTTAAACATGTCAATAACGAAAAAATTAACCTAAACTTAATTAAATCCTTATTTAGTACACATCATACGACAATGAACTAGATTCAACAATTCACAAAAGTCTGTGCTCACACATTCATTCCAACAATTCGACATAAAACTTTAAATTTTTTGTGTGTGGTTTGGTTGGTTAAGGAGATTACGAGTATCTTGGCAAGATCTTGTTTCGGCAGTGACAAGTAGCCCGACAGTGTTTTCTCCTTCGGAGCCCTTCCTTGCTCTTATCCTTGCAAAGCCACTCATGCCACTCCGTATTCAGCTCGTGGCAGTTCACCCAGAGATCAGCGAAGGGACACGCGTTCGTGCACAACTTGGTTTCCTCGCTGCAGTGATTGGGACACTCGCCACAGGTGGGCCCTTTGTTGTAAGGTCTCCCCAGGTGCTCAATGTAGTTCCCACTGCGAAACGAATACAAACAAAAGGAGAGTCTCTTTTCAAATGAATCATCAATTTTTTTTATTTGGAAACTCCAAATTGTGAGTGACCTCCGATAAATCATATTTTTCCTTGCTCACATAAATATTGCAAAAATATTGTGAATTCAACTTGGCGTAATGTGATATATGTTTTTTGTTGTATGAAATCTTTATTAGTCCGCTAATTACACACTCTTTTCTCCCCGCAGGGGCTCTTTTCAGCTTCACCCAGCTTCGCTAATTAAGGGTCATTAAGAACTTACATGGGACAGTAATCGCAAATGTAGTTGAAGTAAGGCTTCCCACGCGGAGTTTTGCATTGCGCATACGCACATCCAACTTTGTGAGTTGATGCCCAAACCTGGAAGAAGGTTGAACATGTAGATTTGTAACATTTCAAAAAAAAGTAATATTTATCCTGATTATCTCATCAAGCGTGAAATGAACTGCTAGTCAAATTCATGCAAAAGGTGACTAGCATAATGCCACCCATGTCAACAACAAACACCATTTTGAACCTAAAACAACCTTTTAACAAGATATTTTTTTGTGCAAAATTCTGCCGGAAAATGGACGAAAAAAATAATTGCGACATCTCACCATCTGAGTGTAGTGGCCAACGACTCCGAGATCATTTCTTGAGGAGCCGTAGGTGAAGTTTTGGTACTCCAAATACCACATCTTTATGGCAAAGAACCTAAAAAGAACGTCACGCAAATAGTTTTCAGATTCAATTGCACTTCGACTCCCATGCTTGAGCTCTAAATTAGGAAGTGAAGCGTCCGAGTAGAAATATAATCTCATGTAAATCCTCTCCGAATGCTTTACCAGGGAACTTTGTGAGTAGCGATGAAGATGTTTTGGCCGCACGGTCCGTAATACTCTGTCCATCGATCGGTGGCATTGTCGTGAGTTAACATTTGACATTGTTCAGCCCACTTCTGAGCCTTCTTTGCGGCGCCGGCGTGCCAACTCTGTCAACAACAAATGAGTTAGAGATCACGATTTTTGTAACGAAAATACCCGCAACGAATGTACGAATAAGTGACAAGTTCAAGGAGATAATCTTTGCATTGGAAAACACGATTTGGAGCACATTTTAAAAGCAATGGGAAATATTTTGGGGAATAATTCTCAAATTGAAATCCACGGGTTTCGTCGTATGCAGCAAATTATGTAACTCGTGTTGTATGTATAAACTTTCTTCGAGCTGACGCTGACAATAAAGTGTATACTTTTTCGACAAAATGAAACTAAAACACCTTTTTTGCTTATTGCTAATTACCAGAATGTTTTAAAAATATTTTCGGCACTTAACTTGTGCATTATATTTCAAACACAGATATGCCCTTCCCAACGAAGCTCGCTCATTATCATCATTTGCATAACGTTGTTCATCAAGTTCAAACTATAATTACCTGAAATTGCTTGGCCAAACTTAATTCGTAGAAAATTGCGAGAGCCCACTTCTACACTATCATGGTTTCATGGTAGCGTATTGCAAAAGAAAATGAACGAACGGGACTTAATTGCAAGTGCAAACATATTCCTAAAATTAGCTTGTTTAAATATAGAGGGAATAGTCACGTCATGGACCAAAGCTGAAGGAAGTTTATTTTTACATTTTCTTGTTAAATCTCGGCATATTATGTTTTCTTCTTTTGGCTTACGCTACGCTGAAGCTGAATATCATTCAAATTTACGAATTGACGAAGATGAATTTAGCTTCAGGAGAAAATTTTCCAGGAAGGAACTACTTCCAGCGGTTTTCATTTCAATGTCCAGAATGATACCATTTCAATGAAATATTAAATTTGACAAAAAATTGTTTCATTCACTCCAGATTATAATTTGACCCTCCTAAAAACAAGGTGTTAAAGCTTGCAGATACAATATATATTCATTGATGATTGAAGATATATATATTTCGAGTTATATGGAAATATGGATGTATTTTTTGTTCCGTGAATCTAGGAAAATGAGCGTTTCATGTTCCTGTCACACTCCTGCTCCCATCTAATCTCGCTGTTACCCTTTAATCTTGTAACTGAAATGGAGAACACATGTTCTCCACTTTCTCAGCTGTGCTTGTCAGTGCTCTAGCCAACAACTCATCTGTTAATCAAAAAGCAGTAGTGTGTTAATTGGCTCTTATATCCAATCCACGATAAAAATCGCGTCGGGTGATTTTAATGGGAATTTAATGGGAATTTAATGGGAATCTAATAAAGAGACATTATATATAAACTTTGTACATTGGATATCGCGTAAATCAGCGTTTTTTACCATTTCAAGCATGTTCGATGCACTCGGCTTCACATTGGCACGGAAGAGATTATGAGCGGCGACAATTTTGTCTTGAACTCTTTTCGACGTTGTGACCAACATACTCTTTGGCATCCTGTTTCCGAACACTCGTGGCCCTGTTTAATACACGAAAAGAGAGAAAAGTTTTTTTATCAAGTTTTTCTCAAATATTTACTAGATCGCATTACTTAAGGAACAAGTTTTAAAAGCTTTTTTTTCATCATCCACATTCCGCCCCGAACACACTTGAAAGCATGCTCTCTGTCTTCTTTGGCATGTTCCGATAAAAAAGTAAGATATGGGATCTCTCCTTGTGCACCACAACCTTTTACATGCAATTTCACTTGAAACGTTTGATTGTTGAGGAAGTGAAGCAGAGAGAAACGCAACTTCAAACTCCACGTGTGATCCCAAAACTCGCATAAAATTATGGACTACATGTGGAATCCATGCGTGACTCTGTTCCGAGTTGGATGAATTGAAAAAAAGACTCTCACATCTTCGCACATAATTAATGTCTTGTTCTCTGAACGTCTCCGGAGGGAAGACGAAGATTCATCGCTGTTTTCTCCCAATTCTCAACCGATTCTCGCTAAATACCATGAAATTAGCAGATAGTCAAAATCTAAATATGGAGTGCGGAATGTGCATTAAAAGTTCCTGTCAAATCAAAGAAATTATCTTGGCTACGCATCCCGTAATTCATTTTCGTTAGGTGGCAGGATGGCAGGATGGATATGGGTATTGATACTATATATGTTTTTGTGTACGTCTACATAATTTAATTTGGAATGAAGGAAATCAAAGCTGGCTATCACTTTAATTTCCTCAAGAAACAATGAATTATGTGCAGAGGAACGAGGATGAGGATGCAGGTGTGAGATGATAAAATGTGCACGCCCTTAAAAAGTGCAAGGTATGCAATCAACTGATAGCGAAAAACAGAGAATGCAATAAGGGGGAAATAGGTGACTATCTTCCTTTCGATAAATTTTGTACTTGGCAATAATTATCAGATCAATTTTACTACGCTTTACATCTTCTTTAAAAGGGTTGCACAGCATTCGAGCAAACATGGCACATTACAAGTGCGACAATGACATTCTATTATGTAGTGACCGCCCTCAACACCGTCTTATTTTTTCGCTTTACTTTAATGTATGAGTTAATTGCAAAAGATTAGGTGAAGTTGTAGCGCTCAATTACAAAATACAAAAGGGAGATTGTCAAAAAGGACAGCATTTCTCAATGAAAATGGCTTAATTACGAGATAAATGGGAAGAGGGAAGCTCATCTCAACTTTAACTCAAGAAAGCCATCAATCTTCCTCCAAAAATACATTCATTCCCTTTTGTTGGCGGCTGCTTGCCTTGAATTTTCATGTGCACACTTTAACGTAATTGAAGTAATGTGTTTGTGTGTGTGTGGGCACAAGACAAACGGTTGAGGAGAAGGAGGGGTCATAAAAGTTGACAATAAATATCGTTTAAAAAACTCCTCCTTCAACTGAATCGCCTCACTCCATTAATTCTCTGCCGGAGTCTATGACATCATGACATCTCTCAACTCAATTATTGTGGTTCGATGGAGGAGTTTGATATGACGAGTTCAACCAAGAAAACTTACTGTGCATCTCAGATTTAAATTTTGAAGCAAAATTCTGCAACGTTAAAATGTACCCTTTCTAGAATATTCCTCCTTTTAAGCAATTTTTTCTCATTAAGTGTTGAAAAATTGTGTGTTTTGGAAGACGAAGTCTCATCAACTCTAATTGGACTGACCTACATTAGAAATTGCATACATTACTGCAAATAAATATTACGCGCTTTGGCCTTCGTAAAATGTTTCAATTTTTGAGAACTCTAACCATTTAGAAGAAACCCTATATCTAAATACGGTTAAGATATACACGAGAAGATGAGAGAGAAATTAAGGTGAAACGCTAGTTTCCCTTTCGCCAAGTTACTTAAGCGGATCAATTAATTCACAAGTTTTTCCTATGCAAACACAAAGATGAAGAGATGCATGGCGATGCAATTGCATCTACATGCCTACGCATCCACTTATTTAATAACATCCTTCTAAACAAACATACGGTAAAAACACAGAGTAGAAAAAGAGTGAAATATAAAAAAGTGTTATTTGTGCATTTTAACACTTTTTGTCTCTGATGATGATACTCTAAATCTCTTACTTCTGTCATGTCGCCAAGCCTCGGTGTCATGAGCAAGAAGGATGAAAGTGACGAGCACAAGGAGAAGGTTCAGAGGAGATCTGCTGCCGCATCTCATCCTCGTCCTCACACCAACTTCACAATACAATGACAACGCCGACGAGGACCACATTATCACTTTAATTATCATCAAACAATCTTTTCCCCAAAAGTAATTTTCACTCAAGATTCACACACACTTTCCAAAAAAAGATGAACTTCCTCACTTCACAAAAGGGTCACATTTTTGTCTTCCTTTCTGATTCCCTACACGAATCCTTCTCTGGGGCAAATTGAGAGCTTCATTTCCCTTTTTCTCATCTCCCGTTCCGCCTCACTTGTTGCGAAAGGATTGACTGCGAAAAATGTTGCACTTCCAATCCAATCCAACCGTCTTTCTCAGTTCATGTGAGACGATGAGAAGACTCGAATTCGAGTGAATAGAAGATAGAAAAGTATGCACACATCGTCTTCATCATCATCTCCTCTCGTTTGTGAGGTGAAAAAAAGTGGACGAGACGCCGTGTCTACGAATGAGAATATTGTCATATATTCTTTCCTGCAGTCAATCCTCTACACAATCAACTCTGACTGTGCATGCGCATGCATCAACAAACTGCAATTCTTGAAAAAGTGAGAAGAACTTTATCCAAATCGAAAACCAATACAAACACACAAGATTCTAATCCTTTTGGATATGCACATCATCATCATGGCATTAGATGCCTAGCCATATTTTTTGATGCTGAAAGTGGGAGAGAGAGAGAGAGAAAAAGACGTAGGATTTGTGATGTATCGTTTCGATGATTACATGATCATGAATGAAAATGATGCACTTGTTGCAATAATACTTAACATATCATCTTATGAACATGTAATTGTTTGTGTACACAACCCAGCACATAATCATGCACACACTCGATAGGAAACTGCCATATATTTACGTTCGCATTACCTACTTTTTTTATTTGTAGCGTTCGTCCCATCAAGGCTGGCTTTAATCAAAATCAACAATTAGAACAGACTTTTTTGTTTTCGTGAGTGCATGTGTACATCAAGCAAGCGTAGGAGGTTTTTTCTGCAGGCGGGCATATAATATCTGACTCCTAATTTGACGTAGCTCTGTAAAGGATATCTTCTCATGTGCAAAAATTGTATGTATACTTCATATCACTTTTCGTGTTTATCACACAAATTGTATGCTCACTCACAGATGTCCGCCGAAGGAATTTGATGAAAGGTGAACTACCGAATTAAAAAGTTATGGACCGATTAGCGGAGGAGAGCACAACGCGCATAAAAGAGCATAATAATCAAGAACCGCACGACACGACCTACTACGTTCCAGATACCCACACAACAACGATGAGAGTAGAGACCTTGCTGTTTTTTTTCAAATGTATCAACGTGGCCAAATTACTGAGATTCTTCTTGAGCTTCTTGTTCTTTGCAGCGCGTGGGATGGCGATGATGATCGGAATATATCCCTTTGAAAAATGAATGTAATCGTCTTGAGAAATCTCGTTTTCACCACGACCTCTCCTGCGCGGAGATAGAGTAGAGTGAAAATAATGTTAAGCTGACTTTTGACAGAGAACCTCCACTGCTATTACAATTATGGATTGTGTCCTCTCTCTGATTGATGAGAGCGATGACATATGAGCAGCACTGTTCAGTGGGCAACGATAACGGGACCTCGGCTTGTTTTCTCTTGTCAAAAGTGCCGTTGCCGTTCGCATTTAATCAGTGTTTAAAAGATATGTAATGTTCTGGAGTAGGTACAAGTGTGATTGATACGGTTGAAATTTTTTAGTCGATCAATTTGGCAAATAAGGAGCTAAAAAATAATTGTCTCATGTCCAACTCAAAATGTCTAGACTGAGCAGACGTGACATGAAGTCGGGGAATGCAAGAGAGAAGGAGAAGGGAGAGAAAATCGAAAAACTTATGATGGTGGTGGGCCATAGAATGTTTGATTTTATGAGACTGTCAGTACATGAATTTTATGCAGTTGAAGAATTGCATCCCATTTCATTCGTTGTTCAAGAAAGGGGAAAACAAGATCAAGTGTTGTAAATGTTCTTCACAATGGTGGTTTCCTCCAAATCTTTCGGACTCACAGAAAAGTAGCATCCAAATTTTTTGCTACACCAATGTTTAAAAGCACATTTAGGAATTTCTAAAGATTGTAATAAAAATTAGTAGACGAGGAATGCAATAAAGATTTTAACAGTGCTTCTATAAGTAAAAAGCTGTTTTGTGGGCGTGTTTTGATCATAGATATGCTTTGCTTTGCCAAGAGGAAATTAAATTTCTTCCTTTTTCGGAATGTACGCAACAATACCATCAGATCAGGGAGCATGAATGACTTCAGATTATGATGTGATCTGAATGAATTGAATGTGTGAATGAATGAAGTGAAAAGATGCGTTGGTAGTGGACGCACACCTGCGATATGACAGCTCACCGAAAACAGAGTAAGTTGTAAGACACGCGTACACACTGAGCCTCTAGCTACAAAAATATCCAAAAACCGATCCTTCCTTTCCATCCATTTCTTTCGACACGGTCAAAGTGTGTCCATCTTGAAATGGACGAAATATATGGGAGAATGAATGCCACAAAGAACACAATGTTTTGTGTGGTGCGCACACCTTCATAGTCAAAGGTCAAGTATATAAGTATAGTACACGCTCGTATGGTAATAATAGTGTTATTTAAGATTGGTAAGATATGCGGTCATGAAAATGTCATGCCTCATATTCATCACCGGCTTTGGTCAAAAGGGTCATCATCAGATTCATCACACGACCAGTTTAGCATAAAGATTTGGGCAGCAATATATAATTGATTCATTGCCCACATGCCTATCCCTTCCAATCTCACGCAATTAAGTGGAGCTCTACGGAAGAGATTCTCTCGCGTGTGCCATTCTCCATTTTGGATAACGGACGAGAGGAGAGCTGTAAACAAGCTATTTCGGTGAAGAGCTAAATGGAAAAATGTCTTTTATGAGCTGCAATTTGCAATTTGCAATGGTCAGTGACCAAGGTGGAATGGAAGTGGAGAACACTCCATTAAAGTGATAAACTCTATGCTAACTACCTGTGGCGGATGTGATACTGAAAATAATTGCTCTTAATATGTCTTCATTAATCCACCTGTGGCATGTAAAGTGTCCCACCCACCCTAATTATAAGGCGATTAGATTGTAGAGCATTCTGAATATACGTATTGTATTTCGATGCTAGGTTCAAATCCAACCTATTCACTATTTAAAAAATGGCATTTGGTGAAAAAATATTTGATGAGATGCAGAAACTTGTCATGATCCAGGCTTTCTCAAGTTTTCCATCCAATCCAAAGTCAATAGCAGAGCAGCAACAGTTTGGTTGCAGCCTTGCAGCAGAGAGGAGCACAGTGTGTGGGCTTATGAAATGATCCCTTGGGATTTTTATCTCAGCATTTTTTTCGAGGGCTTGACGAAATCCTGACCTGATCTACTGGAATAGATTTTAAAGAGGTTGGGATTTTTTTGGTGATCTTGGAAGCTTTTATAACTCCGCTGGCTGCTGCCAATTGATTCTTTCTCGTCCATTTTTTACATTTGTGCAACTGGGCAAAATTTGCATATTTTTGTTGGCGAAAAACGAGTCACCACAACAGAGGCACAAAAAAACTAACTTGTTAGAAGAAGAAGAAAGACGTAATTAAATGTCCTTAAAAGGGAAGAAAAATCCATAAAAACAGGACGATAACGAATGGGAACTTTGACAATCGCAACGACTTGAGAAGAAGTATGGGTGGTCATTAAAGCGATAAAAGTTTTACTTGAAAGAATGTGGAAAGCATGCACCTTTGAAGTTTATAGGGAAATGAGTTTTTCTTACAAAACAAGATGAAATCTGTAATGAGTCTTGTGTGCATTAAATTGGACAAGGTATAAATAAAAGTAAAAAATGGAGAGAGATAAAAATCTTGGAAAACAACTTGAGACAAACTCTTCAAAAGCAAACTTCAGAAATCTCAGACTGCTTGGCTTTTGGATTTGGAGTGGAAGACGGAGGATGATGAGCTTCACACTCGCAAAATTTCAATTGACTTTTGCGAGTGTAAAAGTGATGGTTGCGAAATATGATACATTTTTATCAGAAAATCCTTCTAATTTCATGAATGAATACGTCCTCACCCTCACTTGCCCTTTCAGTTTGCACTGAAAGTTATACCCTAAATGTAATCAGCTCATCATCATCATCACCCCACAACATTGCTAATGAATAATTAATGCAGCCACAAGCTGAGCGTTATCTTGCAGTTTAGGTCCTTTTAGGAGAAGTTCCCTCCCACGACAAGGGAGGATGTTGGATTTTGATGTGAGACGTGATATTTGTGAAGTGACAGTCATCCCAAATTATAGTCCTACACTGAAATTCAATTAGACAAGTTGCAGTCTCCTTGTTTCAGCGCCTCACTTCATCATATTTTCCTACTTCCAATCCAATCCTTCAACTTTCACATTTGTCATAAAAAACATGTTGCTTCATTCAGAAATGGGCAGTGAATGGGCTTACACAGTGGATTTTATTTAGACGACAACAAATCTAGCGGTGAGCTGAACATGATTGCAATTAGTTGTCCCTTATCTGACTCTTGAAACTTGGGAGAGAAATCTATAATTAGTAATTAGCATAATTACATGTACAACGAGTGTAGAATGTCGTATACATGTCATCTCATGCATGATCTGATTTTCACTCGCAATCAAATCACAATCTCAGCACACACCTTTTCTTGGCAGGGCAGGTGCATCGGATTGAACACGACAGGTGAGATGATGTTAAACATTTTTTTTAAACAAAAAACACGCTCCAAATCGAAACGCATCTTGAAAACTGTAAAAGTGCTCGCCGTTTTGGTAAAATGTATGACAAGTGTCTCGCCTTCAAATGAGACAATTTATATTTGGCCATTCAGCCTCAGAATAGTAAATGATTGTGGCATATATATTTCAATGCACTTTTCGAACGCATAAATTAATTTGCTGATTTATTACATTTGATCAGTGTGTAATTAGGCGTGTATATAAAATGCAGAATAAAAGTGCAACTTATGAGGGAAGAGCTTATCATTATCATATATTAGCGTAAATTTAATTTGAAGGCTCGTTTACAAAACCAAATGAGCTGAGAAAGTTTTCTTATGGTGAACGTCATATTCAAGTAGGAGCTTTGCTGTATCAAAGTAGAGTCCACTTCCTTTGGTATAACTCAATAATTCGTGAATTTGAAGTCTACTTCAAAAGTTAACTCGATCCAAATCCCTAGAAAGTTTTAGCGTGAGGATCAACTTTTCCGTGTCAGAGTCCCATTTTGCAGTTCCACCCTAAACAAAGAAACCAAATGGAGCAAACGTAGATTTTTGATATTTTCACGTCATCAGTTAAAATTATTCTGAAGATAAATATGAAAATAAATTATTAGGTGGGATTCATTTCGAGTCAAAAATCTGTACTAAAGGAAAGGGGCAAAGTCCGCGCACTCTTGGAAAACGCCTGTAATTTCAAGATGCGTCAATGTGGAGACACCGGGGACATATATGACTAGAAAGCCCTAGACTAAAATATGACCCAGTGCACTTTGGCATACCTGATCGTGTGGCAAGGAGGGACCTTCGTTTTTGCCGAACCAAAATGACGAGTTCCTCGTGTTTTAAAAACTGGTTTCCGTTTACTATTAAAATGTCAACCTAAATCTTTCAAATTTGACCGGAGTCATCTTAATTTAGCCGGTGTAGACCTGTGGGAGTATTTTGGCTGGCAATTTTTTTTGCATAGTCTTGAATGCCGTAAGTTTGAAAAATATTCGATTTTTACCAAAACGCTAGCAAACTCTTTGTTCACATAGCCATGATTTACGCTCAGTTTTTTGTACAAAGTATTTGCGTCATATATCCCATAATATGAGAATTTAGTCCAGTATGGGTCTAGCTTGAAAATAATCCGAAAAGTGGTAACTTTCAGTATATTTACTTATATTAAAATTTACCGGAGTCGGGATATCGCTAATAAATGCGCACTTTTGGGTTTACGGGTTACTACGTACACTCATCTTCAAAATTTTTGTCGATTTGGTGCTTGCCTGAAAGCCAAGTTTCGAATGTATCTGTGGCGCCTAAGAGAGCCTTAATTCCTGTTCTGATGTATATAAGACAGTCGTGAGATGAATAAATTTTTCTGTTTCTTGGCATTGGGAAAATTGGAATTTTGACTTCGGCTATTTGGATGTCGCTAACAAATACCCCATCGAGTATACTAAAGCTTCATATCCCATACCTTTATCTACTGTAAACGGGCTTTCTTCTGGTATGTCGCTTGGGTCCCGGAATGGATAAACCTTTGGAGCAGGAACGTTTCCCCACAGTTCACCGACTTTGCCCCTTTCCTTTACAAAATGTATCAAACCTAATCCTAATGTACTTCGATATTTAAGAAAAATTTATTAAACGACTTTGAGTAACCGTAAGCAAGTGACAAAAATATGCGAGACGAATTCAATTCAACGTGCCACAAAATACGACCTACAAAATAAATTCGTATAAGCTTTGGTGTTATTTTGTGCAGACCACAGATTCCAGCAGATCTCTCAAAAAAATGAACAAAAATTTCTCAAGAATTTCTCGAAGAAATGGACATAAATCTACAGTGCGCTTGCCTTGCGTTGTGTAATCAAGATACTCTATAGCAAGGTTCAGCCACACTCATAAAAATCACAACAGATTTTTTTGATTATGTTGTTACATTCATTATAAATCAAACAATGAATCTTCTTTTTTTGTGTCTTTTACGTAAAACGAATATGAGTATATGAGCAAAGGTTGTTATGCGAAGATATTCCAATAGAATAAATTATGTACCTTTGTGTCGATCGGATGAGGCAAGCCAAGATACAAGAAATGAATAGGTGATCGCAAATCAATCGCTTGCTCTTTCAAGTTCAATTGAATCTTGTTGAAGTCATCTTCGGGCAGGTGGATCTCAACCACGAGATTCTCGCAGCTAGCACTACTTGGCGTTTTGTTACCCATCTGAAAACGTGCAAATCAAGTTTTACGTAGTCAAACAAAAAAAATCACAGAAATCAGAAATGATTTATTTTACCAATTTAAATGTCTCTCAATTTGCAATTTAATAATATTTGAATACCTGAAGAAATATGTCTTCTGTGGTTACAGACTGTCGATAAAACATATCATACGTCGGGGTTTTCCTGGGATCTTTTGGGAGTGGAGTGTTCACTTTGTCAGCATTTTTGTCAACGTCAACTTGACTCCAGATTTGGGATTTCTCACATTTCTTGTTGGAGTCACCTGAACCGCCGCTGTCTCCAGTAGTCTTTTTCTTTGGCCCAATTTGGCCAGGTCCTGTATGCTTCATTGGAGACACAATCCCACCATCGTCGTCATCAGAGTCATCATCTTCCCTGTAACTTGGATCCGACTCTTTGAGCAACTTTGATAAACTCGCTATATCGATGCCTTCGAATGACATCTTTTAGTTAGTTCTCGACAAAATTTACTGAATTCTCCGAAAACTGTGTGAGGAACAACACTAAATCTGTGAACTGGAAACAAGTCTCTGGCGAAATGCAGCAGAAATGAGTGTAACCTTCTGCGGCAACTTGGAATGGTCCTCTGGCTTCTCTATACTTTTGTGGAATTGATCAATCACTCGCTCCTTTCCGCATGGAAAATGGAAATGGTGTTTGGTACTGCGAGAGAAATCCCAGGCAACCTCTTGAATAAAGGCCTCCAACAAAACTCCAGCATGTGCCAGCAATTCGCCTCGTAATAGGAGAAGCTAGACTAGACACAGTAGACACACCAAGCATCATAATATCGATGAGATGATAATCAAAAAGACGAGACGAATAATTATGCGCTTTCCAATAATTTGTTTCCAGAAACGATTTAAACTTTGAATACATCTACGCTTCTTTATTTTGTAATATATTTGTATCTGTTTATAAGAAATGCATCTTTTTTAAATTTTAAAACATTGGCCAGCAATATCATTTTACGAGCATTTTAAAACTATACTTGAATAAAAGTAGAGTATGCTTAGACTTAAATAATACTTTTTATAGATTCTGATTTTCACACGTGCTCTCTTCACACACTTGACTCTACAAAACTAGCATCCTCAACTCTCCAAAAGAATTCCGCTTCTCTGTGACACCAAACCATGAGAGGAATTATTTGTTGGACGCTTGAGACGATATAATCCACATCACTTTTAATACATTTTTATCTAAACAGACTATATACGATATCATTTTGATTTGCACATTTATGAAAAAATTCGCTCTCATTCGGACACAACAATTGAATTTTTTTTACCCCAACGAAGCAATGAAGAGAATTTAGTGAAATGACTAGGTTATTCGACTCTTTCAGACAACTAAACTACAAATACAAGCACATTTATAATTTTAAGTCTACATAAAACTATTATGTTTTGTCTAGACCTGACGGAGTTTGTGGAGAACATCTTTTGTTGAATGGGCGAAAGTGAAATTTGGAGAAATGCGAATTTAGCTTTTATAGCTTAAGCTGCTGGATGGTCAGAGTTTATAAACTCCTCTTTTACCCGATAAATCCTAGCCCAATAAATTATCAACGTTTTAAGCGTCATGTGGAAAACGCTAAAAAATTAGCAAGCAACCAACTCAAATTTTTTTCTCAATTACTTAGTGAATTAAAAGGGTGATTTACGGCAGATGAAATTCAAGCATGTATTTTCGTGTAAAAATAATTCCAACAAATACTCCAGTATAAAGCCAAAATGGGTGGTCTTAGACAATAGGAGCAAGTGACGGAAGTCTCTGGATGAGAAACCAAAGAGAAACATGATTTTTGTTGCATATTTCAATTTTGTCTTTGGCCAACTTGCTTTTTGGGGGAACTTGATGTGGACCAGCGCATAAAATAAATAGAATAAAAATTATTGATATTTAACTCTAGAGAATATATACTTTAGTTTACATCGGTAGCCTGAGAAAAACCTCTATTTAATTTGAGTTTTGACTACTTTTTAACGGCCCCAAACCAGCTGGAGCTCTTATCAATTCGCAGTTTTTTGAGACCTGTTACTCCTGAATATCCTAAAAAATATTTATAGTTACAGCGTACAATCCGAGCTTACTGAACTAGTGAACCTTTGATCTGGATTCTGGATTGGATGTTTCTCCTATAATTAAGATTGCAAAGTTGCCGGATATATATTGTAACTTAACTAAACGATTCTTCTCCACACATTTTACATAAATAATGTATAGCTCAAAAGAAGCCCTAAACTGACTTGATTGCTTGTTTGCGTAAAAGAGCCTTTGAAAAATTACAATTATATTTTCGCTTGAATAGACTTGAAATTAATTTCCTTCGTGTGTGTATGATGTATTCACATAAAACTGATTGATTCATAATTTGTAAAAATGATGCGCTCTACAAGACACGGACTTAAAGCAACTCTAAATATATTATTATGCGTATATAATACTGCGTAACTTGTAAAGTGAGACTATTTTCACTAAGCTTCATAACGTTCCGTTTTCTTTTCAAATTGAGTGAGACCAGCGATCAGCATCATTATGACTAATTAACTATTTTCTTCATCTATATAGCCTATATATTTATATCTTAACGGATTACAGAAGAGTTAAAATATGATACTCTAGACACAAAAGACATCGTCTGATTTCAGCGAGCAATGTTTTCTGATATTTAAATACATACGACACGACACATATAGATTTACCGCATAAGGCAGAGGGATAAATGCGCAAACATCACATCATGACCGTACGAGGAGAATAAGATGAGATATACATATTATGGAGAATCAAATCAGAAACATATCTTCCTACGACGTGATATTGCTATTTCTCAATTTTTCTTCCTAAAATCCCTGTCACTATTGAAGGAAACATTCTAAATTTCAACTAAGATGATAAGTTTAGAATCCGCGGAGAAAGCACAAGTAACGATTGCTCTGATCCTATATCTTACTATCGAATTTTTGAATACTGGCCACAATTCGATGGCGAAGTTAACTGTTTCTCTCACTGTAACGCAACAGCATAATTATATGGCTAATTTACTAATTGTAAAAGTGTATTACACTCTATAAATTACGTTGATTATGGTTTTTGTGCGATGGGATGATAATGTTGGGAACAGGGCATGGGCTCGACCTCATCACGTTGCAGGTTGTCCGTGTACACCTTTTTACGTACTTTTCAAATCTGTTACTTTCCCTTGGTGCTCCTCACTCCCGAACGTTTCCTTCGCTTGATCAGAGTCAGTGGATGTTTTCGTTTTGTACGCGAGACTGGCAATTTCTGATCGTCCACGTAGACCTGGAATTTTTATAAAAATAACTTGCAAATTTTTCACAAAGAGTATTTTGGTTTCAATTTCAATCATGAGTTTATATTAAAGTGTTACCTAGAACTATGCCCAGGCCATCATTGGTCACTTCACAGGCCGAGAATGCCGCGTCAGGTGTGAACAAAGCAAGTAATGAACCTGTGCACAGGAGAAAGAATTGTATTTTTGAGAATGCAACAATATTGCATCTATCTCGCTTAAAACTTATAATTGGAAAAGCTCGGATGTATGTATGTTACCATTTGTCAAATCCCAGAGACACACAGAGCGATCCCTTCCAGTCGAATCAGCGGATAAACATCTCGCCCCTTTGTTATCCAATTTGAGGATGTTGCATGGCGCAGTGTGCTGTGATAATGAATATTTGCACGTTCCTGGAAAGAGTTAAATGATTTAAAAAACATAATTTCGGGGATTCATATCCTGAGAAAGTATGTTGTTCTCTGGTTCTTGTACATATTTTACCTGTAACAAGATCCCAAACGAGTATACGATTGTCCTCTAACGCAGTAATGACACAACCTCCTTGAGCGGAAATAGCAATCGCGAGAGTGCTATACCCAGGCTTCCACTTTTTGAACAGAGTTCCACTTTGAAGGTCATAAACAACAATGAAATTCGGCCCAGGGTCGTCCACTTCCTGTATGAGCCCAGGACAAAATGAAACGTATTAAAAACTGAAGGCTTCATCCGAAGATAGTTGCAAAAGCTACCAAAAGTGACAATATATGACTTACGCGACAAACACAACATACGAAATGCCCTTCCTTCGTGATGGCAGCGAGATTTGTGAGAAACTCATGATGCGGAATTCTCAAATCGTACAACAATTTCCTCGACGTCAGATCCCAAACGAGGAGCGGAAACGGCTTCTGAGTCTCATCCCCACAGACGAGAATCTTGCCGTTGTCCGAGACAATGAGGGAGTTGAGGAACCTGTCTTCTCCGACCTTGAACGTTGTCACGCAGTCCCCACTCTCCATGTTGAGCATGTTGACGTACATCCTGTTCCTCGACAATGTCACCAAATGCTTGTCGTCGTGAAGCCCAAAGTATGGCATCTTCTGATTCATCACCCCCTTCAACTTGCACACAAAACTCCCATCGTCCAAGTTGAATAGCTGAAGTTCCCTCCCGCACAAAATCACCACTCTCGTCTCATCTATCACTTTGAGGCAGTTGGGATTGAACACGCCGCGAAGGGTGCGGACAGGCTTCTCCCCGAAAACATCCCACACAACGACTTCCTCCTTCGCCGTCGATAAGCTGATGGCAAACTGGTTGCCAGTGCGGAAGCGGATCATCTCGTCGAAGTTCACAGGGCCTTCCAGCAAGTCCCACAGGTTGTCCGTGTCAATTCGAGGAGTTTTGACTGAGCATTCACTGTCGTCCACGTCGACTGGAGAGTGGATCACTGTCGTTGTGCTGGGGAGGAAGCTGGGAACGCTGGGCTTGGCTAATTTCGAGAAGAGCGCCTTCATCAACGGACATTTCGAAGCGTATACTGAGGCAGTGGAGGAGTCAGCGGTGGGACTGAACACGGCAAGCAAGCGACCATAAAATTGGCCGAAAAATTGACGACCATCGTATTCTAAAGCACTTGCACTAAGCTCTAGCAGTTTTAGCAGAAGGGACAGATCTGGATCTAGCTTTGATAAGTCTCCGTGAGCTTCAAAGCCAATATCCTCGATAACCTGGAATTTTGGAATTGGTCAGTTTATTTTATTTTAGATCAGCTTCTTCGATGAAATGTATTGATAACATTAACATACGTTGTAGACCGATGAAGCTTGCAATTTATCCACAAGCCAGTCAGGGTTGCACAAATGACTCGCTTTGATGGATCCATTGATGTGAAGCTGTTGATATGAAATCTCTTCCACTCCCCGACGATGATATCTATGGACAAGTAGCAATTAAATGAGCTCAAAATTTATGCACTATACAAATTCCGAAGAGTGGATGTAATTAGATTTGTCCATATAATTTACCTGTTACTCGACGAAGTTGATTTGATCAAATCTCTGCCTTTCTTCTTGTTCTTTGCGTTTCCCTAAAATTCAACGCCATCAAAAATATTTATTAATTAAACACAATAATTAGATTGGAACAGATGGAGTGTTTGTGAAAATGAATAAGTTACCTCAAAATACTCGACAATTTCTTTACGGATAATTTTCTCCCGAGCCGGAGTCAAATACCTCTGCCTCGCCATGTCAAGGAGCATCCTGTCCCGATGTCGAATGACGAGACTGTTCCCAGCCAATGTCCACTCGAGAAAGGGTCCCAAACTTTGACACATCTCAGCCAAGAAGAGACTCGCAGGTGCCCAGTCAACTGGAATTTTTCAAAGCATGCCTCCACTTAGCAAACCATCATCTGACACCGACAATTTCCATCATTCTCAACTTATTCTCTCTTCTCAAAAAAAAAAAACTTTTCTGAAGCATGCATTATGTGAAATAAAGTTTTCTAGCGCTTTCCATGCAAATTTCATCATCTTCCACATTCAACTTACTTACTTGAGCAGATTATTTCATTAAAAAGTTGGTTAACCGCGTGGCATTACCAAAACTCGCCCAATCATGTTCTCCGAATGGACATAGGCACATATTCGCATCAATAATTTCTCAACTTCCCTAACACTTCCAATCTAATTCCAATGTTCTTCCCGTGCAGAAAGTTTACATTGAAAGTTTCAAGGCCACTGTCATCCAAACGACCCATGTAGCCTTTCTCTTGCTCAAATGCAATTCGAGTGTATACTACTAGCCTCTCAGCCTCATACTCACTCACTCCTTTCTTGGCAAAGGTCCATGTAACTCCAATTTATGTTGATACCCACCACCCGAGTAAAACTTGAAAAGTTGTAAAATGAAACCTGGAATCTGCTGGAACCCGACAAGCATATCTATGCATACGCAGAAATTTGACTATGATCACGACGATGAATGGCAAATTATTACGGACAAGCCGGAACGATTTTGCACAGCAGATCTATCGTTTGCAACAATATCAAATTAAGATTAAGACGATCCAACATGAGTGGCTGAGTGGTTTAGTGGTATAATGCTCGCATGGTTAGCGCCTTGACACTCCCCAGCAAACTTCAACTCCATTCTCATTTAAGAAATATCGTTTCTATCATTCTTCTTTGTATCTTTCTTTACAAAAAATGCTGCTAGACCATATGGGATTTATTTGAAATGGACGTTTTATGTTGCTGGAAGTGGGTGTCACGTTCCACTGTGGTTGCCTTAAACAAAAAATGACATTTTCGGTAAAATAAGAAGAAAAACATCAAAGGAAACACGCTATCATTTTTGGTAATTTGATCTACAAAAAAAACTGTCCGAAAATGATATGATTCTTGTGATGTATTTACGTGATCAATGATCAATGTAATGCAACACGCGACATTATGTTTGTGTTCTGTTTGTCAAGCCAAATAAGCCAACTCATGCAAATTCAAGTCTAGACTTCCTTTTTTCCTATATTGACGATTGTGATTATGAAAGAGTGGTGGAAATGTGGTAGAGTTGATGACGCAAATCCAGAGTAGAAAGGTGATTCATTTTTATGAGACATGAGAATTCTATATTCCGTGTTCGTGTTCCACTTTTCCAACTTTTGTCGACCATTTTTTTTTCTTCTTCTCTCCCGATTGCTAATCAATCGAGTTTGGTTTTAGGTTTTGTTTTGAGTTGAGTACGTGTGTGAGGCAATATGAATGTCGTCAGAGGAAGGAAACCAATGTCATGCCATAAATCTATGGAAGGAATATGGAAGAGGAAATAATGCAAGAAAAAAATTCTCGATATACTTTTTTGATGTGAATAAAAATGGTTGAGTTGAGAGATAATCCAAATCTTGTAAAAGGATTCCGATTGTGAATCCACATTTCAGGTGCGAAACAGAGAGAAAATTATATGTAACTTACGGAAGGTGACTTTGGAGCAAAAGATTGGGCTTTGTGCGAGCAGATCCAGAATCTCCGAGTCGCAAAGTCCGTACCGAGAAGCACACAAGAGAGCCATGGCTTGTTCCACCTGCGAAAGAGAATCGTGGGGATTACGATGACATTTTTAGGGTGGAAAAAGAGTACGAAATGTTGCGACAAGTATGTATTTATAACATTTATCATTTGCCCATTCTTCAATGTGTTATCATGCATGCGGAAAAAGTAATCAAATTACTTCTTCAATTCAGCAAAACACAATCCCATTTTAACTGAACACACAGCGATCGAGCAATAATAATATTCCACGCAAAAAAGGGAAACGGAGTCTATCAAACTTGGGAAGAAAAATATTATTTCAATTCCTTCTCTCCGTTTCTTCTCAACTTCATTCCCATCTTCTCATCCTGTCATATCGCATCCACATCTCAATCTCATGCACATGGCCAACTTTGAGAGAAAAGAAGAATAAGCAAAGCGAGATTTTTTCGTCCATGATACTCTTTCATTCACTTTGAGTTTTTTTTGTGGTGGGCATCCCGCAGTTCAACCTCTTTATGTCTTCTGCACTCTCTGCGGTAAAGTCAACCTTTGACCTTTCTCACCTGCGAGTGCGAGGAGTGGTGTCAGGGTCTTGACTCATGGTCCTGGTGGGGGCATGTATATACATCGCGTAAACTTTTTCCTTCTCCATTTCTCGAGTGGAAAATTATTTTTTATTTTCTGATTTCTTATATAACTCGCTCGAATAAAATGCCTAAAATTGCAGCCGTAATGACAGCAGTCGTGATACATATACCTTCTACAATCTTGGATGGGGCAAAGTGAGACATGCTTGTTATTTGATAAAATATTTTTGGCTTACCCTCTCTTTGCCCAGAGATTTCTCCAAAAAGTCGAAGAGTCCCGTTATGGCCGACTTGACATCCGTGACGGCATTCAAATCCACAACTCCTTGAGCGTCAGTTGACGTTAGCCACGCCAGAATCTGTAAATCAGGACAATTATAATATAAAGTGCGGGCTTCCCAGAAATGCTTGCTTTCATTATCTTCATTAAATCATCAGATAACATTGCATTAGCTGATGGATGATGAAAGCTACACTCTATTTACCTTGATGTATAACGGAATGGAGCACGACTTGAGCCTCGCGGATTGTCTCTTTTGTACTTCAGAGTCCACGCTGTGGCTATACTGGAGAATTGAAGCAGTCAACAGGCTTTCCGCCGCTTGTTGCGTCAGTGGTGACAGCTGCAAAGGGAAACAATATTTGCACACATTCTCAAACAATTTTCGACAACAAATAATAATAAAAAAAACTTCCTAATTTCATATTTTAATGCTATCATCTCACAGCGAGAAAGGAGTCATCATGAGTCAACTTGGATTTGAGGAATTGAAAGACAGAAGTGGCGGAGGAGCAGGAGAGAATCATTCGCATCTTTGGTGGCAGTGTTTCTGAGAGCCAACTCAGTTCCGAGATATCTAACGGATTTAGCTGAAAATTTAAATGAAATTCATAACATTTATCGATACTTATTTTCGTGCGGGCTGGATATCTATTATTTTTAAATTATTCAGTTAAATATTTTCATTTTCATATTGACGTCAAAGTATATCATCCGAAAACAGGTTTTTACCTCATCCAGCCCATCAAGGATCAAAACAAGACTCGGCGACGGGGACGATGCCGTTACCAACTTGACCAACTCCTTCTTGTACCATTGCACACTCTACAAATACCCAAGAGAAATTCTCATAAACTTAGCAAATTTTTTATTCAAGAAGAAAAACAAATCAAGTTGATTCGTATGGAATATATACATGAGGTATCCAGTAACTTCGTCCTTTGAGCAGAAACATGAGTTGGGAGACAAGGGTGCGCAAAATCTGCACCAGAGACCGGCTCTCCGGGGTTACGCCTACAAACCTGAAAAGGAGGAATGCGTCAGGACACCAGTTCCCGCACTGCTGGACGACTCGAGACAACAGTCCCGTTTTCCCACAGCCTGTCTCCCCGTGAATCACTAATGGATAATTTTTGTCACTAGAAATATACCTGAGAAAAGATATATAACAACAGTGTGGTTTAGGTGTGCTCTTCAAAATTGCATTTCCAATGAATTAATAGACTTTGAAAAGCTTACTGTTTTATACTCGTGAGAACATTCTCAATTGGTAACGAACACTTTGCAGATTGTTGGCAAAAGATGTGTTGTTGATTAAGTTCAGAACACAAGCGGCCATCCACGCCATACCATGTTTTCCACACAGCCTTAGTCTTGTCTTCCTCGATGATCTCGTCGATGATCCCCTTCAACTGGGTTTGCAACTGCTTCGACAGATCGTCGAGATACTGACAATGTTCAGCATTGTTCGGTGTCAAACCGCCCTCCTGCCATTTGACCAGCAAACGGAGAATGTGGTCAGCCACTAGTTGATTCTAAAAATAAAAAAATATTTTTTTTTGTAAAAGAAGCCTGAAATAATCTCATCTCATACATTCCATTATGCTAATTATAATTAGCTAATTACTTTAAGTTCATTGTGCAAGGATTGGAGCCGTCTGTCCTTCTCCTTCTCAATTGGAGAGGATGAGCCTTCCGCATCTTGGCCAGCCTGAAGATGTGTGAACACTCGGTTTACCCAAACGCTCCTCTTACCCGTTTCCCGACTCATGAAGATGGAATTATGAATTTCCTGCAGAATTAAAGCGATGCAAAATTAGCCTATTTTATTAAAAGAATTGCACACAATTCTCATATTCGAAGAAAGCTGTCATCTTCAAAGATTATACCTGTTCAATGACAGTTGTGAGATACGTATCTCTGAGTTCGGTAGTGAATACGCGTAACATCACTCCCAAAAGTTGCTCCTTCACAGTGTGCCACTCGTTTATTGCTCCTTGTCTATCACTCTCGTTGTCCGCCTACACAAGACAAAGATAAATATGAGATGCGAACACCTCAAACTGTCTCAATTTTTTTTGGAGAGAAAAAGCAGGCAGATTTTTGAGAGCTAAACTCTTCATGTTTAAATTTTAAGTAATTGGGGTCGGGTAGAATTGCATACCGCTATTTTGGGAATATGCGCAGTTATCGGCTTCAGCCTAAAACAAGGCGGCTGGGAATGGGAGTCAAGCGTATACCACTTCTCCAGCAACTTTCTGCTGTCCGGGTCACCGACGTTCTTGAGAGCCATCTCGAAGTCTTGCTGTTCCACAGTTTTTGGCAACAAAGATGCTCCCAACGAATTACTTAAAAATAAGACTGGAATCACATAGGACACATCCTGCTCACCTACACGAATATAAAAGGTTTGTTACGAACAACTTCGGGAAGATATATCGTTCTTCGAAAAATGATATTTCTTTTAAGAGGCTCAGTACGTTTCAGCTCTTCCAAACAAAGCTCGGGAAACTGGTGATCCTCCTTGTCCTCCAGCTCCGTTTTCCAGTGGAGATCTATGATGTGCAGCTCATAACCTTGGTTTGAGCAATGCTCCCGAAGTTTCGGATAAACTTCTGTGTGCAACTTGCCCTTCTCCAGACGAAAGTCTGTTAAAATTAGATGAAATATTTATTTTGGACGTATTTCAGCTCCTCGAATATTTTTTAGAACAAAGACAAGACTCTGGTTATTCATTTTTTTTGATGAAATTGTGATATTTTATGTAACAAAGGGACACATCCAATATCCAATCAGAAAGGGAAATTTATTGGAAACGATCTAAAAGGGAAGAAATTTCAGAGAAGTGTTTACGTACTCAAGTGTGTACCTTGGGAGAATGAGACACAAACGTAGAGCGTGATTTTCCTCCCTTTGGCGACCCCCTTTGTTCTCGACAAGCGGCCCAGCATGAGATTCTGCACGTTCTCCGTCTGCTTCTTCATCTCCAGAGGGAGGGTAAAGGAGTGGGAGGAATCACCTCCTCCACCAGCTCCCACTCCTGTCGGAGACTGGAGTGATGTCGAGTCCCCTGTCAAGTGTGTAACGTGCGAGTCATTTAGTACGAGCCTTTTCCACAAGGATTAATTTATGTGGAGGGAGGAGATATTTCGGTAGAATTACATCCGGACAAAAATAAAGCCCCAAGTCTTGAGAATCTTTGTCAGAGAGACAGCTCTAATCTGATTATACTAATTACACACAACTAAAAAGACAAAGGAAAGCTAGAAATAGGAATTGCAATCGCTGTCTTCCTACCCAATTTTCATTGACAATTTACAAAGTTGTAATACTTTCAAGAGACGGAGGGAGAGGAGACATGAGAGAAATAAGGTTTTGCACAAAACAAAATACCAAGGCCTAATAAATTGTCAAGTGATTAATGGAGAAAAGCGGCTCTCTCTTCTCCTTCTTGGATGCAGGATTTTCCTTTTGAATTCGCATACTTTTCTCCTGTTCTCCAATTCTATTCTCAAAGGAAATGCCTAAACAAGATTATTTGGGGACTTGATTCTTGGAGGGTGGTATATCCAAGAACTATTCTAATGTTTCTACAATTCCTCTCCTCTGTCAAATCAAAGGGAGTGGTCTTTTTTGTTTTTTCACAAATGAAGTCAACCGAAAGAAGGGAGAACGTGTGTTAATTTGTTTTTTGGCATGGGTTATCCTTTTGTCATACCGGATAAACTGGAGGGATCCTCTGTCATGATACGACTCCTCTGAGTTCCAGCAGCACCCCCTTTCGCTGCCGCCGTGGAGGAGGAAGTGGGATCTGTGGAGATTGAACTTGTGCCGACCCCGTCTCCATTCCCTCCAGACTGCCCATTCCGTTGACCGGCTCCTTTCGAGTCTTGAGAGTGATTCGGAAGCGTTTCTGTGGTGGTTTGCTGGGATTTCTTGCCCGTGCCAGATCTACCATGTCGGATACGAAAGTATCAATTAAATTATGGAGTCGCTGAAATGTTTAGAAGCTTATTTGGGGAGGCTAGTGTTAAGAATGAATTGTACAATTGTATATGAAATTTGCAGTTAAAACTTGTAATGTTATGCTGTAATGCCAAAAGGAAAATTTATTAAATGGAAACGGCCGTTTATTATCAACAGGTCCGTCGCAGGGGAACATTTTATTATGCCAAACCGATTATGCGAATGATTTAGATGCTCGCATGATGCGTTATCCTTGTATTCAGTTGAAAATTAAAATAAATGCATTCCGCTAGTCGTCAAATATGAATGAATATTAACAATGATTGTTTTCTTACCCTTCTGACTTGATGGAGCTACTATCACTTCGCTTCCTCTTCGAACACAAATTCCCCATCTTCAGCTGAATGCGCCGAGTCCGCTTCCGCTCGTTCCCTTTCCTCCAATCTCTGCTTTACTCTGCACAACAAGTAAAGTAAGGCGGAAGAAGGAAGGGCGGATGAAGTAAAAAGTAATTGATGTGGAAAATATTTCTTGGTTTGTTAACAAGTTCTGTGAAACTACAACGTTTTTTGAACTCCCAAAACTTTTGTTGTTAGCCTAGAGCAGCAGCATCATTTTTATACTTTCTTCGTCACACACATATTTCTATTATAATGTCGAAGTTCAAATGTCACTGAAACACCTTTCACTTTCGCCCTTTTCCCAAAACCGCTTTGCTCTCGGGAAAGGGGATCTAGTGCCCATTTTTAATGTCTCTTCTCATTTAGAGCTCATTCACAGTGCTAAACTCGACTTGAGCCTGTCGCAGTGTTTTTTTATTGCAGGCATTAAACCATTAACTCACTTTCCCCACGCGTTGCACTCCGCTATTTACTTATTTGTGGGTGGCATGACATGCACTTATCCCGTGAAAAAGTGGGATTCAACTCAATTGAGAGAGAGAGACAGTTTGGAAGCATTAAAAGTGCTTGTTTCGTGGAAAAAACGACTCACTTGAACATGAAAAGGGAGGTTTTTTATTCTCTCTAATCAACTCTAATGTGCTACCGTCTGCGGTGTCTTATCTTTTCCCTCAAACACCGCTCGTGGGAAACTTTTTTCTCGCAAAAGGTGGATAACTCACTTCGAGTCTCAAACTCAAAAAATGTATTTACGTTTTCTGTGTAAGATATACTGTGTCAAGGTCAATGTGTGCTTAGAGAAAGAGAAAGAAAGCTACATATATAAATCCTCCCGGTTTCAATTTTTCACTGGAGAACATAGCAAATCCCACTCATTTTTTACCTCATCGCATCCGATTTTTCTTGTTCAAACTCTTCAATTTCGTACAAATGAGAAAACGAGAGTAACAACAAAATATCCCGATTGCATATACTTTTTTTTGAACTTGTTCCAGTATTCCAGTTATATCCAGCGGAGCAGCAATGACGAAATCCTTGTTTCTTTTGTTCGGTTCAAAAAAAAAGAGAAAGCAGACTGTTGCTTCCAATGTGCTTTCCCCTATTTGTCACAGTCAGGAACTTTCCCCAATCATGGTTTATAAAGCATGCTTCAGCTCCACCACCACCGTATCCAGGATAAACGAGTCAGAGTCAGCTACGAGAGGAGAGCACAAAACGCTCTCTCGCACTCTTACTCTATAGACACTTTTACAGACGTCATTCCATACTTGACTTGGTGATGATGATGATGATGATGATGATACAGACAAGATATTTCTTGGAAACTCGCTCTGCAAAAAACTTCAGCGATGCCGTTTCTCACGCAAAAACCGTTCGGATGGAAAACTGGAACACTCCCTGAAAAGGGGATTTTTTTTGTTTTCAGTAGGATTGCTTTAACAGTTTGAAGAGGTGACGGAGTGAACAAAGCGGATGGAACATTGTTCCTACTTCATCTTTTTCTCTCCAGTGAGACTTCTTCGGTGGACCGACGTCGATTCGATGGCATATCATCTCTGCAAATTAGATGAAAAAAGAAGGCATTGACTTGACTTGAGAAAAAAAAGTTTCGCCTCCGAATTCCAAACGAAATTACATTTCAATACGACATGAGAGAGAGAGAGAGAGGAAAATGGGAAATGTTGGGAGACAAAAGGAAAATTAAATAAATGCCATGCTGTCATCATCATATTCTTTCCATCCTCAAAATTATTCGTCGAAAAATACACCTACGAACTTTTATGTACTAAAAATGAGTTACGCATTTCGCATGAGTACATTTTGAACTGGAGACTTTTGCTCTTCTCCAAATTGCCGAGAAAATCGAATGAAAGTCTCTTTTGTAATGTAGCCCAATAATTTAATTTAATGTGACTATTTTCAGTGACGTGAAATGAGACGGAAGGGTTCTTCAAACCGTGTCGAGGAACTCCTCTTTTCGATATGTTTGTCCAGCTAATATTTACACCCAAAAAAGATTTCTCCAAGAAACTCACCTAATTTTCAGGATTCCTCCGAAACCTGCCAAGAAAGGGAAACCGAGACGAGTGTCCCAGGTGCACCACTCTCATCTTCATCTTTGCATGCAAATCTCTCAAGACAAGGGAAACGAGACATGTTTCGCTTGAAGACAGCACACTTTCTCACAATCACTAATTTCACAAAGCTCCACTTTTTTATGCAGGTCATGTGGAATCTGGCTGAGAACTGATCGTATTTTTTTAAACGAAACTGAGGCAAGTAGTTTTAGTTACTACATTTCCTTCAGCTGTCAGCTTTGTCAGATGAAGGAGTCAAGTGGATCGTGTGTGTGTGTGCACCCAAGCTCTGCTCTCGTATGTTTCCCATAATCATCATCTCATCCTCATCCCATCTGCGAGAGCTTCTCTACGTAATGAAAGGTGTGTGAGAGCTCACATATGAAACTGGATCTTGAGATAAATTCTTTTTTTTGCTACCGTGTGCTCTACTGTTATTGTTATTTGATGCGTGGTTCGTCGGAGTGTGCAATGTAACACGGTGTGGCAATCCGTTTTACAATCGCAGAGAGTAAAGAAGGAGAAGAAGACGAATAGAAAAAACTAATCGTCGAGAAAAAAGCACACGCACAATTTTTCCCTGAGTGAAGACGTATGCATGGTGCGGTATAGCCTCACAATTTCATGAATTGCCTTGTTTAAGTCAAGTTTATGGTGCGGAGTGGAGTGGCATCATCATATATCTCATAAAGGTTATATATACGATGTTGAACCAATTTTCTAAGGTCAGCAGTTATGCACATCCAACTTCTCACATCGCGTCATCACCAGCGGTAATAAACAGGAGGAGAGCAGTTTGTAGCATTGACGAAATGGATCACTTTTACTATCGTGTGCTCAGGCATGCCGCACACTAGAGATGGGTCTCCTTTTAAAAGGCGGCTACGCCACAGCTAGAAAATGTGGATTTACATCGGAGGATTAATTGGGTTGATTAATTAGGTTGTGAAGTTTACATGAATTACGATTTGGGTTTTAATTTTTTTGCCAAATTTGGAGCATTTTATTTTATGAACATTTGGAAGTTCAAAGTTAGAACAATAGAAGTTGCGTATTTTTTCTTCAAACATTTTTTATTGTTTATGCCACACAAAAAACTTCGAGTCGGTCTTTATGACAAAATTTTAAGATCAAAACATTTTCGCCTTACTTCAACATTGAAGAATGAGTACAGGAAAGAAGTCCCATCTCTAAACATATTTGTATGATGTGCATGTGTGTGCACATGTAGTATGTGGCTACGTAAGTACATAACTGGAGAATAATTTTTTTCACTGTTTTCTTTTCTCTCTGTTATTACTTCACTTTACGTGGATGAAATGATGACGACAATATTACTTTCATGAGCGCAGCGTCAACGATAACATTAGGTAATTGAGGGAGCCAGAAACATAAAGCCTTTTCCCCCTTTCGATGTGAGAAGAATACATCTCTCTGGATCTCGTGTGTGGATTCTACTGCTGCAATCTCAACTTGCATTCATGTCCATCCGCCGCCGGTTGTAGAAATACAAGCGAAGCCACTAAATACCATACCGCATCTATATGCCTCTGTACTTGATTCTATCAGCACCAAAAAATCTAAAGGAATGTAGTGCATTCAAATGTGATGTTTGTCTCGAAAAGGGGGAAAAATATGCGGAATGAATGAATTTGTCTGGAATGGAAGTAGTAAAAAAGAGCTTGTTCCAAGTCGGCGAATGGGAAACAGCTCAATCAATATCAAGGTCAGAGTCAGAGTGAGAGTGATACCACACAAAAACCTTCTCTTTTTATCCCAGGGAATTCCGTTGCACTTTTCATTTGTGCAACTGTAAAATGAGTTTCTTTCAAAAACATTGTAAATGAATTTCTTGAGAAAATTAAGATGGAATTGTGAAGAAGAAAAAATATATATTGATAATTTTCTTACATGTAAAATGTTGCTCGCAAAAGCAAATGAATAAACTAGAAATCCCCAGTCCATTCACACTTTTTCATTTTGTGTGCGAATGCGACGCAGAGAAGTATTGCGAACTTTGGGTGGGTAAAAGGCAGTTATGATTTGTGAGTATTATGCAAGTGCTGATGGTCTGGTGTGGCTAAAACATGACGTATAACTTCATAACCTTGAGAGAAGCTCTAGTGGAATAGAAATCTTGGAGAGATTGTACATCACGCTTTAAAAACGTCACCAGCTTTGGAACACGTAAAACGCAGAGAGCTGAGAGTGCTACACAATAGCATAAACTACTACGGTACAATAAAATAGACAAGAAGACACACAATGGCTAATCCTTTTCTCTTTCTTTCCTTTTTATTTGACGTGATTTTCTCGAGATATGACGAAGGCAGCATTGAACAAACACTCTCTGTCTTATTGTGTCTTTTTTTATCTAATCCCCCTATTTCCCACTCGAAAAAACTGGAGAGTTCCGCTCCCTTTCAATTTCAATCTTTATCTCTTTCCGTTTTGACACGGGCATGTGGAAAGAGAAAGAAATTGCGTCATTTTATCGCTCCAGATATGATGTATCCAATTTTTTTGTAATTTTTTTTTACAAGGTAGCGCGGACCGCACCTATAGCTTTTTGATATGTCTTCAGAGAAAATTGATAGAAAAGGAGTAAAGTAAAGTTGAATGGCAGCCGGTTGCAGTTTTTTTCTTTAATGATTTTTTAATCTTGAAAGAGGCTCTTCCAATTGTGTTTTTGGCACAGAAAATGATATATTGCATCTCTCATGGGGACTCCTCTTCTCATCCCCTCTGACGAGGAGAGAAAGGGAAACCTGTCGTAAGCGAGTGAATGATTCTTGCACACTCTTTTGGATATCAACTTCACTTTTTCTCCTTTTCTCTGATTCGACATTTACCCTGAATTAAATTGAGAGGAGATGTACTTAATGTTTATGCGGGGGAAGGATTCTTGAAGCTAGCCAAGTTTGTTCAACCACGTGCCATGTATTATCACATGCGTAATATATGCATGAGTGAACATTCCACTATCATAAAGTAGGGAAGAATATTTACTAACTTCGAATTTAATTTTCTCCAAATTACCAGGAAATATTTTCAGTGTTTTATTGGGGTGTATTTTTCTGAAAATTTTCATAATGTCAACTTATGTTTTAGGAAATGAACGACATTCCGTTGCGCTCAGCTCGAGCCAATATTTCACTGCGAGAATGTTTATGTATATAATAATTGGGAAGACCAACGACGTCTATCGATGGCGAATATATATCCTCATTCTTACTCGAGTAAATAGCTGTCGCAATCCCACCACAAGTCGCTTCATGTTTATTCACTCATTCGTGTTATTACTTATTAGGCATTTCGCATTTACGAGGAATAAAAATGTGTAGCCTTTTTTAATGTTCAGGAAAAAGTGTTTATTACAAAAAAATGTGTATGACATGTTCCAATTCTACTCGTATACTCGCATGGCCGAGTTTTATGAAAGTGGATGATCGGTTTGCAATTTGGGTGGCATCGAGAATCGGACAGATACATATTTGATCTACTTTTCATTTTGTACCTCTAAAAATTAATTAATTTAGAAATCAGCATCGAATCTTACCATCTACAACTTCATCAATGTTTCCCCTCTTTTGATGCCGTCAGATCGCACGTTTTTTTCTTTCAGAGCTTTGAAAATGTCACCCATTGACACATTGAACTTTGGGAACGTGGCGAAATCCTTAGATCACAGTCCTGTGACTCACAACACTCCTTCGAGTTTGCAACAAAGTACTATTATGTATCACTTCACATTTTTTGCATTCGCTCCCTCTCATTAATTATGCACAACGGTGGAGCAGGGTTTATGCATTTTATGCATGTGCCAATATTTCACACAAAAAAGTATTGGAGGAAAAAGGAGGAAAAGGGAAAGAGAGTCGCTCGCTGAAGATGGGCGAAATACCACACACTCACTCGAGACGGAGAGAGACAAAAGTAATGTTATTGTCCTAGTCGTGGGGTCTAGTGCATAGGTACATCGGTGAAAATCAATACGCGTAAAAAAAGAAACCGTATCGATTCTAGCTTCCGTCTTAAGCCCCCCACAACACACACTTTTTTCTAAAACAATATTTTCTCTCTCAGAAAATAGACGAGCTTTATTCCCTAGTTTTAGTCAGAAGCAAAATGTGTAAATTTAGCAGAACGAATAGGAAAGATTGGCTGCAATTGATGTTATTATGCATCAAGTTTTTTTTCTCGAGATTTTTCTTGTTCCTCAATTTCCCACTTCCCAATAGAAAAAAATGCTAGACTCTTTTGCTCGTGTTCCTTGTTGATCCGAGTACGATGCCAAGAAGAAGAGGAGCAAAAAACTTGTATTTGTAATTCTGAATTCCTCTCGTCAAAAATATGTTAGTGTTCGAGTGTGCGAGGTAAATATGTTGCGGATGATAATGGGTGGATCCGGAACGTCCCCTCCTCACACTCCTTCCACAATTCACACTTGCGAAATATTTCTGTCAAACTTCTTGACGCATATCTCACCCAATTTTTTTGCAATTTCCACTGCCACCAATATATTATCACTTTTTGCTCGTCCCAAAATTGTGACTGTTTATTTGGATCTAGTTTTCCCACATTTAAGTCATCGCATCGATTCAATCGGAAGAAATCACTTGAACCGGTTTTCCTCCATAAATTGTTCTAATCACACGAAAATGCATGTATTGGTTATCTTCGGTTATCATATCTGTTGCTGATTTTTCCTTGTTGATTTAGTTCCAATCAGTTTTTCGAAATGATTTTTGTGGAAGAGAACTAATGTCAATTGGATTGGAATATGATTAGATTTCCAATGGGTCCAATAGAGTCAGAGACAACATGGATACATTTTTGATTGATAACTTTTTAATGCCATGTGTGCACTCCGCATTTGTCTCCACATGGGATTAGCACAGGTCCAGAGATGAATTAATAATTCCTCGTTTATCTCTCGTTCTCTGATGAACCAACCTCAGACGTCAGCTGCCCAAGTTATCTTTTGAGTAAAAACGCTAGAACAAATTTTGCCTCGTTACACCTTTACTTTTCTGCTTGTGTGTGTAAATGACGAGTTGAATCTGCACACATATACAAGAAGAAACAATGTGCGGATTAGAAAATAAAATTATAGATGTTGCTTAAAGACAGTATTTATTGTGTTTAGGGAGGACACGACAACTCGCCGAAACGAAATGCTGTCCGTCTCTGAGCGCTAATATCCGTAGACGTGGTCCCTTTATGTATAACACAGATTTTCTCTTTCTCTCTCCTCTTCTTCGTGCTCACTCTTCTTTTTTTACTACCAAACCCAAGAAAGTAAGGGAAAGGTAGAAAAGGAGTAACAGTAAGTGAGGAGCAGTAACGGGTGGAAAAAAGCAACTTATAGCAGCTCTCTACCAACTTTTTTTTTCGTAATTTATATATTGATGTGGTATGGTGCAAGAAAGAAAACATGGACAAGAAGAAAAAGCAATGGAATGCATGTGTGTGTAAACCTGCACACATGTGAGAAAAGCAAGAGTTACTTGATGGAGTGGAAGTGGAATACTTTTCCACACAAAATCGGAAGAACGGGGAATATGTGGGAATAGACGGGGAAAAGTTTTTTTTCGGGAGTCGGGATTTACAGTGGTGCGAGGACGGGATAGAAGAGAGCTATAAGAGCATTCACCGTTCCCATCCATCAGTCTCCTCGGAGAGCATATTAAACGTAGATAGGAGAGTAGTACTTGTGTGAGTCTCTCTCTCTCGATGTGGTCGTCATCCACAACATGACACATAGAAGGCGCATGGTTAGGACTAGGCAGACTAGGAAGGAAATACTTTGCTGAGTTGTGTACGATATGAGGGTATATGTGTCATGTGAAAATCCGATTGGAGAAAGGAGAGTCGTGTGTAAGAAAGAGAGAGCCTAGAAGATCCTGGGCATGTTGCACGCTCAAGTAGGAGCGAAAGATTGAAGGACAGCCGAGACGACGACGATAGTGTGTATAGAATAGAGCTTCATATATTACTCGTATATGATATCCTCGTCCTAGCGTCTCCGATATACGAGACCAGACCAGACCACTTTTTCCACTTCCACTCTTCTCCCAAAGTTTTCTCTTCTGCCAAAGTTGTGTGTGTATCCAATCCAATCCAGTTAGTGTGTGGCTCACATATGAAACAAGAGCACGCCTCAACTAAAACGCTCGCTCCGAGTGAATGTGATCGCTACCGGTCGGTTTGGGAGAAAAATGTGTGGAAATGTTAGAGCTGGAAGAGCATATATTATATCCGATTCTTATGCATAACTAAATATACTTAAATTATAGAAATGAAATATATAATTTGAGAGGGGCATACTGACATCCTTTCTCTTTGTGTGAAAATAACTTTCTTACAACTTTATACACTTTCCTTGAGAATGAGCTGAGATGACAAATCAATTTAATTGACGAAAATATGTGAAAAGAATTACAAAAAATTTATTTATTTTTAGATTTCCTTTCCTCCAATCAAGTGTCCTACGTATGTTGCATATTGTCTGTTATCCATGACCATGATTCCATGAAAAGGTAACTTGCACGTACCAGTCTCCAGTATAATTTCATCACTTTTTTCTTAGAACATGCATCATTTTACACCATTAACTTGACGTTTTGTTAGTAAATTTTGCTTAGAACGTCATTTCGAGCGTTCAGACGTCAACGGTGTGAAACTAGCAGGGCTTCTGTCGACGTCATTTCTTTTCTTCTGTGAGTGTATGTGATTGTTGCGCTTGTAAACAGTGACATGCATCCAGATGTCAACACAATGCCAAGGACTTTCACAAATAATTAAAGGTTGTGCGTACATCGTTGCTTCAATAAAAAATAAGCATTATTTTTGTCAAAATTTTTTAGAGAAAAATGCCAACTTACGACGTCATCTTTAAAATAAAATTTTATTCCGTCACATATTTTGTAACACAGATTACATACCGCAATCCTCTCATCAGATTGTATGAGATTTGTTTTATTGAGATAGTGCGAGGATAAAGTTGATTACTAAAATCAGAAAACTTAAAGTGAATGTTGCACGGCCAATTGTTTCAATTTTTTAGCATGCAAAGGGAATGTCTGAATGAGCTCCCCTCACAATCTTCTCTCAGATCCAGTAAAATCCAGTATATTCTTATGCACCACTTCATATAAGCTCTCTTCTTATGATTTTGTTTTGCATCGAGCTTCATGCATAGCACAACATAGCATTTTTCGAAGACTTGGCAAATTCCAGTGCAAAAAGAGAGGATTTTTTCGCACTGAGACACGAGGGAACGAGCAGAAGAGAAGTACTACATTTTCCCCGTGTCTCCAACACACACACACACTCTCTCTCTCTCTTTACCACCGCCTTGTGTGGAAAGTCGAGCGAGGGAAAGTGGAGAAAGCAGTTTTTGGAAAGAGAGAGAAAAAAGGAGAGCAAGGAAGAAAAGGAGGCAAATACCTGACGTCAGAGGAACCCCGTTGACGTCAACCTCTGCGTCAGCAGGCTCAACTAGAGCAGCCTTCTTTCTCCTGGTTACGTTGCTCCCGGTTTCCTTGGGATAGTAATTACTCGCTGACACGAGCCACACTCCAGTTCCACAGCTCCAGCTCGACCACCATCTACTTTCCATGCGAGATGGCCATGATGAAAGGAAAACCAACAGGAGCCGTAAGCCTTGCGAGCTATGCTGGCTACTGGAATCCGTATTGAGGACGAACACACCTTATGTACATCTTCATTTCCTGTCTATAACCACACCACAGAACATTGTTGGTGATGGGATGCATGCATCATGCTCCGCTTTTCTCACATTCTTTCCCTTCTCAATCCTCCTCTGCCTGGCTTGACTGGACTGGATTGGATTGGAAAAAGTACACAAAAGAGAAAGCATTGTACAGGACAGGTTCAAACTCACAAAAAAAGCTGGAAACATCATGTTTAGAACTAAAGGGTGCAAGAGGATGAGAAAAAAGTGTGTCAAGCGTTGTTTGGAAATCTGATTTCCTCTCCTTTCCCGTCATACACTTGATGATAATATGTTACATTTCTTTTATGCTTCCAGGTTTTCTATCCATTCTCTCACTTTTTTTGCATGACGAGCTCTCTCGTCTCTTTGTAATGCGAAAGTCGTAAGAGTGCTTGGGGAAATGGAGGAAAGGTTCCAAAGAAGAAAGAGCGTTGTGGAGATGAAGAGAGGCTGATACGTACATACGGTGTCTATTGTGAAGATGATGAGGAAAAAGATGAGTGTTAGTTGTACATTTGCACCTAGCTAAGCTCCCTTTCTCTTTCTTCTCCGTATGCCAAGGGGAGCTGGAGAGCTAATAGGATGGGTAGTGGGAGAAGTTAAGAAAAGAAGTGAAAGTTTGAAAGGAGGAGAGACAATGAGTGATTCCTCAAGGGACGCTTTTTACTCTATCACCGGGATCTTTCTCTGCTTTCCTATGGATGAAAAACTGACTACAGTCCTAAAGCCAAATAGCTCCTAAAACGTCTATACTCATATGGACAATAGAAATGTATGGGAGCCATAATTGAAAGTGAAGCTGTTATAAATGATCATCTTGATTAAATTAAAGCATCAAGAAGAATCAATTGTATTATATTTTTAATGTTAAATGTGGATCGACCCCTTTCGTATGGTATTTTGGTACGTATACTCTCAGGTGCAAACGTGCATGGATGACTGGATGAGCATGAGATTTACCTGTTTCTCGACATAATAATAGTCATTATAATGAACATATATAAGGAAGCCAAAGATGTTTTCCATAATCGTTTCAGAGATAGTCTGGTGGAAATAAAATAATTGCTTGCTCTGTGTGACTGACCCTGGCTGGACCAAGAATAAATTTGGAAGTGGTTAATTTACGGACAGTAAAGATTAATATTTGCAACTTAAGCATGCTTGAAACCACAGACACAAGTCAGTTCTAATGATGCATTACATATCTATTTTGAGCATAACGAGCAGGTCAATAGATTGAAACTTATCAATCATATTGATTATAACGAGCGCTATTGAGCGCTTGAATTCCACTTTCCTTTGAAAATGATCGCAAATAAAATGGATTAGAAATTCAGTCTACAAATTATGCAAATTAGTTGTGATAAAAGTTACCGCACCACATTGCGTTATTATTCAAATCTTTAGCATGCAAATTTACTGATACGCCAGATTCGGTGGTCCAACGATGTTTATCGAGACTTATTGATCTTATCAATAACTCTCGATAACAAGAGCTGTTTAATAAGCGCTCAATAAGTGCCCGATAGTAATACATAGTTTTAATATTCTTAAGACTACATCTCTTTCTCTAACTTAACGAGGATCCGTATTGAGAGAAAGCTGATGATTCTCTACTTCTCTATTTTCTTGACGTAAAAATCCGAGAGTATTTACAATTTATGAACAAGCGAGTTATAACGAGCAACTTCCTGAATTCATTCTTCACGAAAACATAACTTAATTTATGAAAATCAATCAATATAAATTTAAAATGTAAAAACTATTTTGAGGAATAGTGTAATTCCTCATTGTTTCAATGAAATTCATTACGCGCAATCGTAGTAGCTCGGCATGAAGAACTGGAATCGAATCGACACGGAGATTTTATACAAAATACAAGATAGATTGATTTAATATCATATCAAATGTTAAGATGGTTAAGAGAACACAAAAATAATCTTAATTTTTACCGACTTCCACAGTGTATCTTAAATATTTAGGTCTTTAAATTATAGAAAGATTAACAATCTTTTTCAGGCAAAAATTAGTTACACAGATAACGTCTATGTCTATAGGTCGGAACATTAAACTACAACAAAAGTACTATTCAGTCTTCGGGCTTCTCTGGTGGTGGACCACAAGGTTGAAGCATTTTCTCAACTAAATTAAAACGTATCCTCGCCTTCGTTTCATTTTCACAAATTGCCATAAAGTTCATGAGGTCAGGATGTCCCAAGATGGATGCAAATGTGTCCCGATGTTGATTAGTTAGCCATTCGTGTTTTGTCGTGTCAGCGTGCCCTGTTCCAATGTATTTTGATTGAAGATGCTCCAGCTGGCTGTGGATGTTATACCTTTCTGCTCCAGACATCTTGGAACTCCAATAACTGAATAATTTCAAAATTACATATGATCATAATTAAATTATAAATTGAAGTTGGAAGTTAAATGCATTAATCTATTCCACATTTTTAATGTACTTGTTTAAAGATAAACTTACCAAATAGAGAGTTATACCACGATTAACTACTTTCCACTTTCCACGGAAAACACGACGTAGCAATTCACCCTTCTGACAAATTAATTAAAATTAAAACCACAAGTTTAATTGTTCTCACAAAAATCGACAACAACAAATGCATGAAACACCGATGCTGTATTTACCAACATTGGATTTTGAAAAGCGCGCTCTCTTTTCCACTTGGTGTGCACTGGTAAGTGAGATGGAGCATAGATGCATGATGTGCTCGTCGAGTAGGGCCGGCTGAAGCATTGAGAGGTGTACAAGCACCTGATCGCCGTATTCGTATTTGCATCTATCAGCCAAAAAGTGTGAACCATTTCTCCACTTTTTTGTATTGCGAAGAGCAGATTTTCCACACAACAACACACTGCCACTCCATATCTCAAGGATTTTATCTAGCCCAACGATTCGAACTTGGAATTTAGAAATAATTAGTTTACTGCTGCAAGTCAGTTAAAGTTATTGTAAAAATGGCAGGATTACTGGCTCGCACAGCGTTCCGCTCAGCGCTCGGAAAACGACCCAGCTTAATGGTTTGCAGTGTCCGGGGAGAAAAATGTAAGTTTCGCACATGTTTTTACTGTTTTTAGTTCACTAATTGAACAAATACTCAAAAGTTAGACAGGAATATGCTTATTTAAGTATGTTTGCAAAAATGAGTCATTATTAGTGGAGTTGAATGTGAATTTAATAATTATTTATAAGATCTAGGATGGCAAATTTAGTTGGTGGTTAGTGGTATCAATCAGCTGTTTTAATTGTGAAGGTTTCTCCATAACTTTCAACTTAAACTTAATCATATCAACAATCGACGAGGAAATAGCTTTAATTGATGATTGAGCTTAATCATATTCAGTACTAGTGGCTGCTGCTGCTGCAATTACAAATTAGGATAACTTTTCGTCGCCGTTGCGAGCGAAGTTGTATTATGGCCTGATCAGGGAGGATATAGATTGTGATCGTTGACTTTAATTAATTGTTTGCAGTTATGCCTGACCCCAGGGAGCATGCGACTGGTCTGGAGAGGAAGGAACTGGATGCCATTGCTAAAGGAAATCCTGTAAGACATCAGTTGAATTATATGAAAGATGAAAGACAAGTGTTCTACGCATGTTACTATTCACCATTAAACTACTAGTTAGTAGATTATTTGAATCATCAGTAAATTTCATACTTCCAATTATTTTTCGCTCGTAGGACCCATTTCTGATGAGAGTGATGAAGAGGGGCCCAGGAGCTAAAGACTCGCCCAACGTAGTTCCTTCTGCTCTTGAAAGTAGGATTGTTGGCTGCATTTGCCACGAAGAAGCGTTTTATATTAACTGGATGTGGCTGTACCGCGGAGAACCCAAGAGATGTGAATGTGGTTACTGGTTCAAGCTCGTCGAACAAGAAGATCCCTTCAAATAATGAAGTACTAGGTCGCGTAATAATATTCCTTTTCATTCTTTGAAATTTAATTTAGCAGAATTGAAATAGTCAACAACATCAGTAAAACTGTAGCTCTGTTCAAAATGGTGAAAAACTGATTTCGAATATATAAAAAAAATGCTTGCCGGACTATAGACATGCCATAAAATCACCAAGAGCAAGAATGGTCTATTTCCAGTTAAGTAAGATCAATTATTATGTGAAATGGATGTCGTCAGTCTGTAATATACCATCACCGTTGTAAAAATCCGAAGTTTCGAATAAAACTTGCGTTTATTGTAAATAGGTAAGTATGTGAAAGGGATTCAAATTATAGTCCACCTTTAAAGCATTTTATTTCATGTTTATTGTGAACCTTCGGTTGGATGCACTGGTGTTTTGGACATTGTCATTTTCAGACAATGTAAATATCTTCTTTAGATTTATTTTTACTTTACTGCGAGATCACAACCACATACAAACAAGACAAGACAATTGAAGACAACGATAGTATATTCCAATAGATAACTTCACGAATTATGAACTACGATTAATTTTTCGATTTGTATTACATTAATCATTTCCTATTTTATACGATGGAAGGGACGCCCAAAGCTGCAGTCCATCACGATTAGTTTTCCTAACATTTTTCTTCAAGATGTCTTCAATTCTTCTTTATGTTTTTCATAAACATTTGCAGTACTCATGAGGTTTTAAGTAATCAGCCGGCGATACTTGAAACCTGTCCCACCAGTTAGAACACCTAATTACGACTCTTTTCTCTTCATTTTCTCTGAAATAAGCCTCGCAAAACATGGCTCCATCCATGCACAGTTACAAGAACAAAATTTAATCATGCATCTTGGCATTTTAGTTATCTTCAGTCTCAAAGTGTAAACTTTCTTTTTATTAAACTTTTTCAAATGACAAAAAATCAAAAATCACCTTCAAAAACCTGTATCGCATGTCAAAAAATCATTTAATTAGTGTCCTTTCGAATCCCTTTTGTTTCTAAACAAATTAACATGGAATGAACTTGGACGCAATTTTCTGTTCTTTCTTTTTTGGACACATATTACGCATATTAGCATTCTAACAAAAAATAGCGATACGAATACGGGAAACAATTCCAAAAATCAGTTAACAAAAATTATTTTGAACGCATCTCATCGTTGTCTATAGATTATTTTCAGCAGATACGTATATCCTTTCCTTGATGTTACATTATACATTAATTATATTATTATTATTTTTTACGTGTACATCAGACATGGTCAAAATTGTAGCTTTTATAGGCTTGCAGTATATGTATGTAGTTTTGTTTCAGGTGTGAACTGTGATATAAGTTTTCATTACACAATGGCTTTTTTGGTAAAAAGACGACGGCTTCTATTGACTAGTATTTTTTATCTCTTACATTTTCTAGCTAGAACGTATAACTGCGCAAAAACGCCCTACATAACTAAATTGACGTTTTTTATTAACGAGAAAAAATCCCAACTATCGCTATCAGTTAGGCAGCACATTAAATATAAATTAAATGGTCAATTGTAGCACGAAAATTGTTAAATGCAATACATACATATTCTTAATACATGTTCCCAAAAACATTATTTCAATAGAGGAAGCTATATATCTGCAAATCCTATTCACACGTTGAACTAGCATTCTTCGATATCATAGACAAGACTTTATGTTTGTGTATACGGTTTACGTTTATTTTTCATTACCATTTATAATTACACTATATTTCGGTCTATATCAGTTCCATTTAAATAGTCCTATTGGAAACACATTTAATTAGTTAATTAGTGGCCCGTGAGCAAACAAGGTACGCAACAACCATTTATAAGAAGATGTGTAATATGTTGATACTTACATTACAACACCTCCACACATTTTTTGTGAATATCAAGATGTCTGTAGAAGACTGTGATGTGAACATGATTCGATTGATAATTTTTAATTATTTATAGTTTTAATTTCGTTTATACTATTTATGTAGTTAAGATTATGAATTATGATTTAGGACAGTGTGAACAGGCGATGCTGATGACGACGTGACTGCATCAGGGGTGGAATTTAGCGATGGAGGTGGTCCGCGTCTTCCGATACGCTCCTCCACTTCCGGGTATTTCATGCGAATTGCGTCGACCACGTCGAGGAGATGCTTCGCGTCCATCGCTAGAACATGGGCTGCTGAGAGCATTTGCCTTAGAAAACAATTTTTTTGCATTTACATAGGATTCAACGGGCGTAAGTGATAATATGTTTTTAAGCAAGGCTAAAACTCACTTCCGGTACTCTTGGTCGAGCGTTGTTGTACTATACTTTTCGGCAAGACGATACGCACTGACTAGCTCCTTCATATCCGTACTAAGAACTTGATGAGCCATTTCCACCTGAAACATCAAACGACAATTTAGGCCTTTGTTCCCTTTTGGCAAACCATTCTTTTGTCTACATCGTGCCACTTACTTCATGTCTGGCAATTTCTGGAAATAGATCGACTAGATCATCCACGCTTCCCAGCAAGCCTCTCAACTCAACGCCAACTTTGCGGACAAGTTCCAAGAACTCACTTTTCCCCGGTTGTTGAACCCCTTGTGTCAGCTCCATAATCGCTTTCACCACAAAAGTGGTACAGTCATAGACTCGGTCATTGGTTCGATCCAAATCAGCCGTGGGTGTGGGCTCCAATTTCTTTATTAAACAAAAAATAATAATTTACTTTCTTTGTGAAAGGTTGTATTGCATTATATAAACTTTTCTCCGCATTTCCGCAGCAATGCCAACTTTTCCTTAAGTTTCCTTCCGTCTCCTTTACCTTCACAATGATTTGCTTGTCTGAAGTGGGAACTCCGGTATCTGAACCGGAATCGCCTCCAATGGGCACAAAACCTTGTTGCGAGCTCGGTCCAGAGGATCCATTAGGAACATCCCCGCATTCACTATCGGATCGATCTGAAGTGCTCGTCGTGATGGATAAGCGTTTCCTCTGTGCAAACAAAAGACAACAAAGCCTCCATTATATACATGACTGAATGTAAGATGCTAACCGCATTTTTCTTATTACCAAAACACATTTTTTCTCTCATGTCTTGCTTTCTTCGAAGGAATAAAAGGTTTTGGCATCTTGTATATTATTTATCCCTGCTTTCTCCTTGACTCGATATATGATACACACGCATACTTTATGTTACATTATCAACTCAAGCTTTATCTCTATCTTTTCATTTTAACGTGGACGAAAGTGGTGTAGCTATCATCATTCCACAAATTCACTTCCGGCAAAATAAAGTGAAAGTGAGCTTTTGTACATGTTTGCGGATTTACGATAAGTATAAATTACGATGTACATACATTCTCTGAAGTGTATTCATTCATATAAAAAATAGTAAAACTCTGCTGTTTCTTTTCACATCATCAAGACAGAGAGTTGGAATGTGAAAGGAGTTTTAATGTAATCGCTTTCTCTTTACTCTTCCCCTCACCAAGTTATTTTCTTCCTCGGCAAGCCACTTGCCATCCTCCTCAGATTGCTTTTGCTGCTGGCTCAACTTCTGCTCCAGCTCGTGCTTGTACCTCTGCTCAAGATCTGGTCCGAGAGTCCCGTCCCCGATTACGCTTCTACCATTTCCTTTCGTGTCCTAAGAAAACAAAAACAATCCAGAGAGAAGAGATTAAAAGGAAGCCTTGGTTTATGTGAGACTCTGCTTTTTCACAAACATGTTGCGTGAATATACACAATAACACAAAAAATATATGTATCATCCAGATATACACATACGCATTTTATGTACATGCGATAAAAAAATTATACCGAAGCGAGGATGAAAGGTTTTTTACGAAGACACGAAGAGAAGCACTTTCATCGCAAAAATTCTTTCTCGGAAAAATGCTACTTTGCTACAGAAAAGATAAAGCATTCTTTCTCCGTTTACGAATTCCATTTCCACTCCTTCGATATCCATTTACGAAAAACTATGTCAATGAACCTTTTTAGATGAACGCATTTTTCATACCAAATACTTCGCATATCTCACTCTAACCTTTCATCCACGCTTCATATCATAAACACACACAAAAATTCGTCTATAAATAGATAAAAAAAAGTAAAGTATAGAGAATATACTTGTTTCGTGTAGAAGATCACCAAAAAAACCAAAAACCAAATCAAGGCATATTGTTCAACATAAAGTTTCATGTACAAAAAACTTAAAAGCTACATGAAAAACTAGCATTGCCCATTCCCAGTAGAGTGTCAACAAAAAATTAAAAACTTACAAATTTTTGATGAAATAGTATAAAAATGTATGTATGTATGTCCTTTAAAAACTAGGAAAATTCACACAAAAAATATTTACATGCTCCATACACATAAAAATTTGTCCAATCCAGTCCATTCCCATTCAAAAAAAAGTTTACAAAAAAGAAAACAAAAAAATCATGATTTTTTGTTGGAGTAAAGTTTTTTGGGGAAAATTTCTCACGAGAACCTTGTCCAAAGTTCCATAATTGGATGCAGGTTTAGAGCCTCCAGGTGTGCTGGACGACATATTAAAGATATCGGAGCTAGAACTAGTGCTAATTGTGCCTAGACTGGAGAGCGTGTTGGAGTTGTGGTTGTGAGAGCTGCCTCCACCTCCTCCCTCCGCTCCCAACACATGGACACTCTCCCCTAAACTTTGTTGGAGGAGGAACTGTTGTTGTTGCTGCTGCTCGAGGGCAGCCACGCTAGCGAATAATTTGGTTTTAAGTTTTCTCTTTGGTGATCCTAAAGTGCCACCATATACCGCGAGAGTGTTGAAGGCCGATGCAGGTGTTGAGTAAGCTGCCGGGTTGATCCCACGCTGCTCACTTTCTCTCAGCAGTTGTGATAAAATCTCGGGATTTTGAGCGACAATGTAGGTTGTAGGCCCTGACTGGAGCTGTTGGGCAGGGGGCAGCGTTTGCTGTTGTTGCTGCTGTTGAGAGTCGCCAAGAATGGAACGCTCGACTCTGGGTGGCTTTGGTGGGGCGAGCTCGTCCGAAGTTGATGAAGCTAATAATAACAGAAAATGCAAGAGTTTTCTCACATATTTTTTCACACTTGGACAAATTGCTCCATAATTCTAGCCAAAAAGGCATAAAAAGTGCATACCCCAAGACATTGTTTGAAGTCTACGATTCTCCCGTCTCGCCATGTCCTTCTGCTGCTGCTTTTCCTCTTGTAAGATTTCACTGAAGCAAATAAAATCATATTCCCAGTAGATATTCAACTTTCAGAGATTTATCGCTGAAAAAACAAGTTTGCATTATTTGCTTTAGTCTTACAATAACGATTCCTTGAGATGCTGGAATCCGGGTCGTTTCGTAGGTTCATAGTTCCAACAGTAGGACATTAAGGCGTACAGCCTGGGAGGACAGTTTGGAGGCAACGGGAGTCGCTCTCCGTTCTCTATCTTCCCTATCACATCATTATTTTGAACACCGGCGAATGGCTTCACTCCATACATGAGGATCTCCCATATGCAAACCCCTGCCAAGAAAGAAGCAGGCCAAAAGTTAAGTAAGGATAACAAATTGCTCTCAACTTTCAACCTTCATCCGAGACGGTATAAATCAGATCATGAAAAAGTTTTTGTGTGCTTTATGCTTGCTTGGCTGAAACAAAGTTACATCGTTACATGATCTCGCCATACTTTAATACGCTTTTGCTTTTGCATGCAAACCTATGGAAAGAGTTTGAGAGCCTGTGACTATGCTACACAAACTTGGTGATCACATCAAAATGCTATAATAAACGTCGCCCGTTGACACAAGTACAGCAGCAAAAACGATATACTCATTTTAGTCACACCTTTTACGTCGAAAAATGTTGAGTGCAAGTCTCAGTGGGGTGCTCTCTTTTATATTATGTTTTCTGCATTATGCATTTGCACACAAGACGAACTTGAATGAAACTAACTTTGCGAGAAGAAGAAAAAGAACAAGGGTGATATTTATATACTCACCAAACATCCACACGTCACTCGCATGGCTGAACCGTCTGAAATTGATCGATTCTGGAGACATCCACTTGATGGGCAGCTTTCCTCGGGAAGCTGGAAGGAAATAAGTAATATAAATTTTATGAATGATCAACCCAATCTGAATTAATAACTCGTATGCAACTGACTCTTCGTCTTTAAAAGTTAGCTTTGTCTATACTACAAAGTCTTTAGTCTTTGGCTGCCAAAAAGCGATTCAAAACTCAGTCCCCTCTGATGAAAGTCATAAACTGTTGCAAAATCCATAAAAGAGCAAAACCCCAAACAAACGCGAAAACTATATTTAATGACTGTAGAATACTCACCTTTGTAATAACATTGGTCTTCTCGAACCCACCTACAGGACATAATCATAAAACACGCATTGGTTAAGAAGATTGAGTTGAGTTTGAAAATGTAAAATAAATTGCAATTTATGCAAGTTGCTCTTTGAACCTGCTCAGTCCAAAATCGCTGAGTTTGACGCAATCCCGGGTTGATACGAGTACGTTCCTTGCGGCGATATCTCTGCAGAAAAAAGAACGTTTTTGAGTGAAGAGTGTGAAGACGTATACGCATAAATCAATATGAAAAGCTTGAAGCAATTAAATTGTCACTGAAAATTGTATCTTGTCCCTTCGAACCAAAAGTTGAGCAAAACGAAATTTAAGCGATAAATCAGCGAAAAAAGCTCCTTGTGTTTTCTCACCTGTGCACAAACTTTTTCGACTCCAAATACGACAAAGCTGTGGAGAGCTGATAAGCATAAAGGATGAGCGTTTCCAGTTCGATAGATTGGCGATTTGCACGAAGGTAAGCTCTCATCTCGCCATATTCAGCGAGTTCCATCACGATCCAAATTGGAGCGTCAGAGCATACTCCAATTAACTTGACAATGTACGGATGGTCAAATTGTTGCATAATGTCTAAAGTTGTAATAAAACCAAAAGACAACCAGAATTGGAGAAGAATTGCAATTGCAAAGATTTCCTGATTCCTTATTTATCATTTTGATTTAATACTAATAAGCTCATTAAGATAAGCATGTATTGATTATGCCTTAACTCGATTTCTGATTACAATCGTAAAAAATGTTCGAGGATTTATTGAGCTCTCAAAAGTAATGAGGTTTGTACTTTGTACAACGACCAAAATGACATCAAAACTTTCGTTTTTATTAAGCTTTTGCAAACATCAAAATTGTAGGATGACCATACTTTTATGCAAATGAATGAGTCATTCTCTCGCAGTGATAGAAAATGCTCAGAATGTGAAGTCACCTTTTAACATACACTTTAAACGTCTCTTTACACTTTTGTACGTGTTTCATCACAACTGACAAGAACTTTTTGTCATAAAAGTTCAGGGATGGGACGCGGTTTGTCGTCCGCCACAAATAAGAAACAAAAACAAGACCATAACTTTGTTTGCGAAGTTTGGCTCACGAATCAAGAAAGGAGCTGTGCAAAAAGCAACTTGACACTTTTCTCCTCTCATAAATTAAAAGGTTGCGTCTTTGCGAACATGAAAAGTTCTTAAAAATTTGCTCTCTTCTCTGAAATCGTGATCATGAGCTTTTTGTCAAGAGAAGATGAGAATGTCTTCTATCACAATCCATTCTCCAGTCCAGCAGAGAGCTTTTAAGGAAGGATTATCACTACATTTTCCACCTTGTTAAAACATGTTCAAAGAAAGATAAAATGAAGACAACTCAAAGCTTGCTAATGTAGCTTCAAGCACAAAATGTGAAACTCTGGAAGGACTTTTAAAAGAACAAAACAAATGAGCTCGCGCTTGTCCTAAACAAGTTTCATCTTCTTTTGTCTACTCCAATTCATAATTATTATTGCTCTGTCGGTGTTTTAAGGTAGGACCTTCTAAAGCCCTCCAAGCTACCTTTGTACATGCCTTTTTGCTTTGGCACAAGAGAATAAAACGGAATATGAATTTGAATTACAACGTTGATGATGATGAATGGCTCAGATAATCTGTCGTGATTGCACGTGTCCTGCAGCGTAATTCAAGAACACATCTAAACAACAAATCTCTCTCGGGCTTCAACAAAGAGGTACTTCGAGAGTGGTCAAATTGGTCTGCCATTTTCCTGTACGAACTTCATTCATAATACCGCACACAAGAGAATAATATATATTTTTCATCCCACCGCAAAAGCCGCTAGCTAAAAAAATCATTCTGGTCTGGTGTTTCAACACATTTCCCTTTTTCAAAACAATTATCAACAAACTCATCCGAGATGAGTTTTCATATCTTGTGACGCATCAGCAGAATACTAATACGAGCATTAAATGGCGGATGACATGTGGATATAAATGTATGCAATAATAATATGCCTGTAGCTTTTACCCACCCAAGTCGACGAATTGTGACGAGTGAAGATATGAACAATATGAGAAACGTGAAGAGAGATTAGCAACAAAAGAGCAGACTTACAAGCTTCCTCCAGGATTCGGTCAGCAGTGCCAGCGTCTGCATCCATCTTGCAAGTTTTGACAGCGACGGGCAACTTCTCTTTATCTTTGTCTTTGCTGCTGTAGCCGCCTTGGTGAACGTCGCCAAACTGGCCTTGTCCGATTATGTTACCAAGTTCTACATCATTTCTGTTCAGTTCGTAGTCGTGTGCTAAGGATTTAAAAAACATACATTTTTTATAAATTCCATATTCCACGACTACATTTTACACGTCACATTAACATTTTTAAGTGGACAACTTCGTCAAGAGAGACAAGTATTGCTACAATTACTCATTGATTCATGATGTAAAAAATTAGTTGGAGAAAACTTACAAGCTGGAATGGAGTAGTCGCCATCTTCATCCACAATCTCGGCGTAGTCGTCCATAAAGTTATCTCGGAAATCGACAGGACTATTTGAGCCACTCGCATTCCGACTTAAACTCCGGTGACGAGGAGGATGAGCATCTGAAATCATGATTGACAGCAACACTCACAGTTTATACCAACTCAACTCACAAGAAACTCTCCGTCACAACAAAATCACACTTTTGAAACTTAATCACACACACAAAAAGTCTGTGTCTAGACCTAGAGAAAAATTGTCACAAAGACAAAGTGACACCGCACCGCAGAGCTGGTGAGAGCTCCATTTCTAAAACTAAAAGAAACTGAACGGATTCCTTTGAAAATATCCCATAAAAATTACTTAACATCTTTTTCGCTAAAACACAAAACTCTCAGCTCTTTCGCAACTTTTTAATTATCAAAGAGAAGCGAGAGAGAACCAAGAAAAAAAATTGTGTGTAACTCTGCACTGCACAGGTTTATGCTCACAGTCAGATCATCAGAGTCAGCATCCTCAGAAAAACACCGAAATGAGAACAAAACTCACAAGACAAAACGAGATTTACTGCACTGCACTATATATCCCATTGTGCTTTATTGTGAAGACACCTTGTCAGACAAGCACATGTACAAATGCAGTTAGGTATAGGTACATATAATCATCATCTCTCGTTCTCGTATCACCGTGTGCAATGCAGTCAACGAAAAGTGAACTTGCAAGAAAACAGAAAACCATCTCGAACATATAACATAACAGATATATTTCCCCCATTTAAAACACCTTTCTCTTGTGCAACAGAAAAGGTAGAGCACGAAAAAAAACCAAGGGAAAATATAAATACTAAACCAAACCAACAATAACATAATCCTTTTCCATATAAACTATTCTATACAAAGATATTGGGTGTACTGTGTATTACACAGTAAATATATATATACATATGTACAAGTAATAATGTTGCAGTCAAACCTTTCAGACAAGGACAATTCCTCAAGGTAGCAGCTTGCATTGAAAAAAAGAAAGAAAAAAGAGATTGTAAGTTTAAAGTGAGTTGAGGATGGATTTTGGTGAATGGCAAAAAAAAGTTGTGTAGGCATCATCAGCACAGACGAATAATGGAGATGTGTGTATGTAAAGCACACATGTGTACTTTTAGGTATTAGAAATGTGAATCCTATCTTTGTGTTTTGGCTCATGTAAGTCGCTAACAATGTGAGGATTTTGTGGATGCCGTATTTGAGCAGATTTTTATGCTATTGCAATATCTCGCCGTATGTAACTTCACTGTTCAATTCAATGCGGTGCTTAGAAAAAGCTAAAGATCTTTTTATTGCTGTAAACAAGGCTCATCTCCTGAATGAAAGTCGATGCGGTAAGAACACATGTAAAGTACCTATAGACACTATTATACTGTAGAAATACATGATTAGTTAAATCATTCATATACGCAATTGGCATTCATGTACGAAGTTGATGTTGATGAGGGGATGATGCAGTTTGGTCAGGTCTCAAGAGTTGGACGGAAACGGCAACATGTGCTTATGGCTTGTTGTGATATTTGCTCGAATCGCTCCGAGCACAAATACACAATTTTTTTATGAGAGTGTAACACACTTTTCTTTCATTGAACGCTTCAGTTCAGTCCACCAAAAGATGATCATGATCAGCGCACAAGGTCACTTATCACTCAATATAAAAGCATAAGCAATCAAATCAACGCCAACATATTTGTACCAATTATCTGCACACGTTTTTGCATACGAATCTGAATAACTCAATCATTTTTGATATTTGCCGAAAGGCTTCGTAATTTTCTCTTGATCATTCAAGATCTCAAGTTGGCGATGGCGATGAGAGGAGGAAAATTTGGCAAATTAGATTGAGACGATTTAAAGTGGGGCATATACTAAAGATGTGTAAAGATGAAGGAAAACTTCACAACTTGACTCCATTTAACTGCTTCGCTAATACCCACAAATCCATAAAAATGTGAACGACTAATTTACATGAAGATCGATAAAATTTCTCCATCCTACTTCCTGTGTCATCCCTCAGCAAGCACTAAACTAATTCCTTTCCTGAGAGGAAAGATAATCATATATTTTTATCATTACGATCATGTCACAATACCTTAAAATATTACCAACTTCAAAACTCCGCTTCGCTCTTTCTTGTCAGGTTCATATGCTGCTGCTACGGCGGCTGCAGTAGTTCAGTTCATAAAAAACGTATTAAGCCTCTCATCCTAAAAGGATTTTCGCTTAAATTCAAGACGTTCAAAACTCAAGAAGTAAAAACTTTTTGGAGGAGAGACTACCGACTACCCGCATCTCATAACAATGATCATGAATCTCCCTCTAAAACGTGTACTTTACTTTACTTCTGAGAAGCAATCAAGAAAATTGTAGTGGAGAAGTCGGTCACCAAGACCAAACCACACCAGCATCTCATCTTTTTCTCCTCAAAACTCTTCCCATCTCACTCAAAATATATGCTATACCTTCTTCTTCTTCTTCTCCTTCTTCTCTCTCAACTCAAGTTACTGTTTTTTACTCTCTGCTCCCGTCCTCCTTTTCATATGTTACGTGGCACAAGTAAAAAAGCAATTTGAATGCATAATGCACGTTGGAAAAGCTACTTTTAATGACTTCCTAAAGCGTTATGCGTCATCGAGTTAATGAAACGCTTTAATTATTACTACTCCTATGTTCCTAATGTGATTCCCTTCCCTTCCCCCTCATTTCTTCTCGCAGAGAAACCAGAGCTACTCCCATGCATACATCCCATATGCCCATCGTCTCCAAGAAAATATAAAAAACACTCTGCTTCCTTAACATTTCACTCTCTGCCTCGCCCCTTTAAAAAAGTTGACTACCAAATTGGTTTGTTGCTCCTTCGTGTTGTCTTTACATTTGCGAGAAGATTATTATGTTTGTTGACTCTTCCTCTGAAGAACATTCTTAGAACCCGAGTAATTTCGCGTTACTGTGGCCTGGCCACCATCGTCATTATGCTCAAGCTGCATAGTTGCAGTTAAAAACTCCCTTTAAAACTGGAAGCGTATGATTGAATTGATGAAGGATGTGAGCAGTAGCAAACGATGCCCTCTGTTATTTCATTAACAGTAATAGGAATAAAAAATTACAGTATATTGCATCACAAAAACTGAAATATTATTCATCTCTCCCTCAAATCGCACCTGTATCTCTCCTCGCAGAGAGATAAACTTGAAAATTTTCAAACTCGAGATGAGCTACGTACGGCCATTAGTGAGGAATATGTCTGGTGAATACTTATTGCCATAATGTGCACTTCATGAAAATGAGAATGAACTTCAGCTACTTCAGAGTTGTACAGCAGCAGCAGCGTTTCGTTTCCTCTTTGAGAAGACGATGATGACGATGACACGACCTAAAACTTCTCTCTGATTTGTATGCAGCGTGGATAGGAGAACATCAAGGAAGAAAAAACGTATTGCATTATCGTCGAGAAGTCTGTGTGGGCATATGACAAGGTCCACGGAAAAAATGTTTTTCTTCTTTACGTGTCCACAGAGGAGGAAGTTTACAAAGATGACAGAAAATATTGTTGAATAAGGAAGGAAATAGGAATGTATGCTATGCTGGATACCAATCTTTTTTTCCTGAAGATGTTTTCATTTCATTCATTTTCCTTTTTGCCATTTGCCGAAAGAAAGTGGTCGACCGACTGACTCCAGACGAGAGAGAGAGAGTAGCATTGTGAGAACACAAAAGGTTACGTTTCTTCAATATATTACGTGCGTGAGTTGAGAAGCTGATATTGTGTCGTGAGATGACTATTTCTTCTCTTTTGCTCAGATATTTTAGGAATTCTGCGTTACAGTGGAATAGTTTCTCGTGACTTGCGGTTTGCGGTTTTGACCACTCAATTGAATTGAATGACTACATATGGCCAAATCTATAAGCAGTAGTATCTTATCATAAGTAGCTTTCGGTTTTGGTTTTGGAAGGCGAAAGAAAATGACTATTTTACTCAGGTAATGTGAATAAAAAGGTCTCACTTTTGGCATATCAGAGGAAACTTTAGAAGATATTTTGTGCACGCAAACCATGACGCACGAAGGATCTTTCTTGCTTTTGTTCAAGCTTAATTTTCTATTTTTTCTTCATCTTCAGTTTGAAATCATCACGTCACATTTGTTGTAAACAGCCGGCATCAAATTATGAAAAGATTTCTGTGCCGATGTGATGGTTGCATGTCTTGTCAGTCAAGATCGCAGCGTGAAATCGCAGCCTTGCAAAATATGATTTGGTGTGGAGTGTGAAGTACGAGTTCACATTGTTTGATCAGAAGCATAGACACAGAGAATGACTCGAAAGTGTTTTAGTATTTTTGAAGAGAAAGCCCGTAGAAATAATGTAGACTTGCTTTGATGTCGCATCGAATCATGTTCGTTTTCGTTGAACATTAAAGTTATTCCAGAAGACACCCTCACCTCATACAATTTCCCCTCCTTCCTCTTTCTTCGCCAACATGAATAGAATTCCATTTCATCATAAAAATGCACAGCTTCCCCCTCCGTTCTACCTATTTCTATTCCCCAGCTCAGAACGTCGACTATTTTGCTTGCTCAGTGAAAGTGGGGAGGATCCCCGAGTCAGGCTCAGTTCAGTGAAAGCAATTTATCACGAAAAAAATGCCTTCTCTGTTTTGAAGGTCTTTTTTGGTATCCTGCTGCTTATTGAGCTTCCCTCCATCCCTCCCCAGTTTCACATATCATTTTTCGGGGAAGAATGATGATGAGATGAGGGGGAGCTCACGTTTACACCGTCGTCGTGTACCACCGTATGATTACAATTACGTGATTATGATTCCGATGATGTTCGTGGAAAGGAAGTTATTATACTTTTAAAATGTGAGTTGGTGTGCAGAAAGTTTAACATGTGTGGAGTTTACGTTGAGGCGCATTTGAAGCTGGAATATGTGTATTGCAGGAAGCAGTGTATTTTAGTTTTTAAAGCAAAGGACGGGGGTGAAAAGTAGCTTCGAAGGGCGTACATTCGCATTTACACATCACTTTTTAACGCATTTTACTACCCCGTTTCTCGCAGTAAATCATGAAAATGAAGTGTTTCCATTTCATTCCTTTCCCCGTATAAAATTATCCCAATTCCCTCAAGTATTTCCAGAGAACTTGAAGCTGAGCAGATGGTTTTTTTGTTGCATTTTGTGTCATTGTGAAAGTGTTTTGGGAGGTAAATGTAACTTGCTCTTTTATCACATGATTAACAAAATATAATGTGTTTTAATCTGCTAAAAGATATCTGGTTTTTCTGGAGAAGAGTTTTTTCTCGCTTACCTTTTCTATTCCAGAGAGATGTGTGGGTGGGGGAGAAAAGTCGGCAATAGCCGTCAATGAGATCTGCCATACTTTCCGCTTCAGTGAGGGAGGGACACGTGATCGTGAGACATTCAGAAGCTCCAGAGATGCGAAGCTGGAGAAGGGCCTTCTTGTGTTGCTCACATTCGGAAACGAGCGTGTGGATACTCTTCACCGCTGTGAAGTCTGCTGCTTTCGTTGACTGAAATAAATACAATTATTATTTTAATCCAGTTTAGAATTAAGTAGCTATCTTTATATTAATTGATGACCCTTGCGGGTCTCCAAAAATTGCAGATGCTGAGGGTATTACACCTCTGCATTGCGGGGCATTGGGTAAAGTTTTCAACTAGCAATAATCGCACCTCGGTAGAACCTCATCGGTTACGATATTGCC
>JAQFZW010000303.1:0-73386 GCA_034687055.1 Heteromurus nitidus
CCGCCGTCAAATAACTTTTGTCATATATCCTTACCTTATACACATCCCATCCTAAATATACCGATCCCCGCGTTTCACATATTAGCCTCAAGCATTTTACTAACTTTTCACTGTATAAAAAATAAAAGAGAGAAGAAAAAAGCATGCTTTCTTGAAAAAAAGTCTTGTCTTTCATTTCTTGCTCTTCCGTCACTTGTAAAAAACTTTTTTCTTTAAGTTTAACGAGGATACGACGATAAGGATGAGGCATAATAAAAAATGTTTCGAGTTAGGAATATGTGCTTTCTAAACGCGAAAAGAAGTGTGTTTAGTATGAAAAAATGTTATGACGGTTCATATACCCTTTTGAGAAAAGGTTACTTTGTTCAAAAGAAGGAATGGAAAGGGCGACATTCAAGTCTCCGCAGAAAAAAACTCACTTGTCAAAAAATTTAGTGGTTGGTGGTGAAAAGTCTGGCAATCTCTTGTCTCCAGAACCGCAAAAATACTGACTTTTCGACCTTATATGCTAATGATGATGACGGTTGGAATGAGAGGCTTTAACTTGTCACACGAGTTATCCCAGTGTTTGTCCTATACACAGGATGATGCGTGTTTCAGTGCAGCTCATACATGTAGGAACTTTCACCACGAAAATTATTTTCATAGTACGTTTTTTGCCACACGCAGTGTTTCACTGGGGAGAATTTACTCTGTTACTCTTCCACATTTTTTTTATAAAAAAAGCAAAGGTTAGCTTGCGGAGAAAAGTGTGAGTATGGAATAGGTGGTCCCCATTCATGATGATTTTCCTCTAAATATACCCTGGCACACTGGGTGAGCATCATACGTTTGGAAAGATTGCCAAGAAAATGGTATAGTCCTGGCATGGCCTGGCCTGATTCTCTTATCTGAACCTTGCCATATCGCAAGAGAGGATAGTGAAAGCTCTGATAGTTTTTGTATATGCTGATGACGAGCACGATGAATTTAGTATATTTTTTGCAAGTTTCTTTTTGTTCACTATGCGGATGTCATGCAGGGATGTGATGTGTGAGAGAGAAGAGTTCACTTTCGCCATCGTCGTCATCATCATCATGACTCTGACATGTAAGTAAATGACCGAGTCTCCGGAGTCGTGCCTTTCACCCTCCAAATCATTTAATCACTGTCACGACAAACTTTTTAATAAACTACCTCACTCCACTTGCTACAACTATTCCACTATATACTTTTTCCTCTCTCTCTCTATCTTTTATGCGCACATTTTACTCTGTAGCGAAAAGTGTGTGAGTGAGCAAGTTTTTTCTCTCTGCTTCAAAACAACACTTCTTTCTCTCCGCCTTCTTTACTCACTTTGCCATCAGTTTGGAGAATGAATTGTAGAGAGAGCATAGGAAAGTAGGGAGTGTAAGTGGTAGATGTATGTGTCAACTGAAAATGTTTTTCCTACCCAGAAACCATATCATTATTATCGCTCTATATTTTACGACAGCTTAATGCTCACCATCACTATATTATTATGATTAGCCGACAGCGAACTCTCCACACAAACTCTCAAGTTTTCTCTATCTCTCAAACAACAACATCATCGTCGTTGTAAAGCGGAGTAGCAAGTATAGTTTCTCAGTTTCAAAAGTGTTTTCTTCGTGAAGGAGAGAGAGAGGGAGAAGACTCACTTTTCCCACAAAAACGTATGTAGAGTATATTCAAACCACGTCGCACATTTTCACTTTTCCCTCTGCTCTAAAAATACTCGACAGTTTTCACGAGAGTTTCTCTCTCTCTCTTCCTCTCTTTATGTGCTAAACATTTTCTCCCCTTGCTCACATCATGATGAAGTGTTGTGAAAAGAGTATAGTAGCACTTTTCTCTGAACGACACAGAAAATGTCTCCAAAGTGCCTAAGGAATAGTGATTCTCCTACTTTTCACAAAATTGTAGAAAATGCTTCCTCGCTCGCCGTTGGACGTCGTCATCGCTGATATGTAGTTGTTTCCTCCTCATTTCCACTCTACTTTTCGAAATTCGCCACTTTTTTGTTTGTCAAATCTTTAATATGCACACATGATGATGAAGAGGTTGTGTGCGTAGCAGCAGTAAAGTATTTCTCAAAGTTCCGAAATGAAAATATGGGTAATTTATATATGCGTTTGTTTATTTAAAAAGCGTGCATTTACGTAGGTTCCTATATGTACGTAAAGTCACTGGCAAAATTGTGTCGTTCAACAACCATATGACCCAAGAATGTTGTAAAAGAATTTAGGGAACTTGGCACAAGATTTGGCTCATGTTGTACATTTTTAAATTGGAGAAAAATATGCATGAGCAGTAAACTTATGGTATGCTGTTTCATGCCATATTGCATTCTTTCCGAAGGCGTTTTCTAGACATTTCCATTTGCGAAAAAGGTATATAAGTTCCGGGTAGGATTTCAGGACGTTGTTAGAACTGCGTAATATATATTTTTTGGTGAAATAAAACACCGAAATAACGCACAGTGTTTCTAGAGTTTGCGCTCGTGTCGAAGTGAACACAAAAGGCAAGGCAAAATATATACACTTTGTGACCCCGCCGCTCTGACTGAGGAGGAGATAACCATATATGGGAAAAGCATATTCTTGGCCGCTATTCAATTCTTTATTTATTTTTTCTGCGTGTTTCTTCTTCAAGAAAGAGTGAGAGTGGGAAACAAAGTGCACCGCCGCCGCCGCATGTGTTAAACTAGGAAAAACTGAATCGAAGCGTGAAAAATACGGGAAAAATTGGGATGTCGTGCGGGTAGCCACACGCCAAAGTACTGAGAGAGTCTTACGAAGAAGAACACATGACATGCCCGAAGAAAGTCGGACAATTTTTATGTAGGTGACTTGAATGGTCGATAACTTTTGAGAGCGAGCATTAAGGAGTCGTCATCTAGAATCATCATCATTTAAAGCAAGGTTCCCTGTACAAAGAAAAAAGATCTCATACTGTGTGCTCCACTTTTTCTGTTATATTGTCCCACTGTATAAGCTGTCGCTTCTCTTCGTGGAAGCTGTTTTATATCAATGGGTGTTGCAGATGTCCGTCTTGGTTTCTTTTTATTCACCATCTGAGAGTAAGAAAGGTGGCTAGAATTAGAGTTATGAACTTGGTTTTTTTTGTTAGGTTGATGGGCTACATGAACTTTCCCAGAGTTGTTATGCAATCCTATAATATGTACGTAGTAGTTGGTGCATTGGTGGAGAAAGTTTTATGCTTGTCGTCAGCACTGCGAGTATGTGTTTCTTGCAATGGTTCGTTAATACCAGGGTGCTGACTGATGTGGCAGTTGAGTGTAATCCTATATCTTTACGCTGACGGTTTGAATGTCTCTCACGTTATTTTTACTTCTTTTTTCCTTCCTCACTCTCTTCCTTAACTTATTCTTCATTGGCTCCATCCACAACTACTATACAAAGACTTGGTTGGTTTGTTAGGCAATGAAGCTGACAACAAAGATAGAAAACGTGGAAGAACAGGAAAATAATAGAAGGGAGAAAAGGAAAGAAGATGTTGATGATGCACACGAGGAGAAGACAAGAAGGATGAAGGGGGAAATGATAGTGCGGCAGAATAAGAGAAAGGGAGAAAGGAAGGAAAAATGAGCAAGGAAGAAAGCTGGCGCCTTGTTTTTTGCCGATTTCTATCGTTCTTCTTCCTTCATCCCATCTTTTCTTCGCTGCCTGTCTGTCTTTAAGTCAATGCGATGGCATACGCCAGGGCGGGTATCATCATCACCACACATCCACAAAAAATGGAGTTATATGTTACGAAAGAAATATATATAAAAATATACATTTCCTTGCTTATAACATTGTTATATTATATAGGAAAAGCTGGAAAATGACATGAGGATGAGATGATATGTGTTGTGTGTGGAGAAAGACAGAAAGCAGTAAAAAGGGCCGTGATACAGGATTCAATCTAGCCAGCAATTTCTTGAAGAGCGGAACGTTACTCCAAAGTAACACAAAAATACTTCTGCTGTACAGTTTCATTCGACTATCATTTTTATAAGTCTGAGTCGGAAGTCAGCTCAAGGAACTCACACTATTCTCACCAGTCAATTCGTTGAGGGTTGCATTCATATGCATTCTATTTAAAACCGTCGCAGGCGTGGCTTCCTATTTCCCTCAATAGCGTATGAGGAGTGATTGACATGTGTATGCACACATGCTAATCCCCACGCATTGCAATATTCTCTATATAATAAACATAAAGTAATATCTGGATGAAACTAGGTACAACTTTTATTACACTCCCTTAATCCCACGGTTGCCACTCAAAAATCTATATATAAATATGATATAAGAATCTATATAGCCATCTTTTCTGGATTTGTTTTTTATGGTTTTATGTGCGTTCCGATGCGCACTCTGCAGTATTCTCGAGAAAAAATAAGAAATAGCTTTGTATAAGTTTGTGTGCACACATTTCGAGCAAGATTTTCCGGTTTCTCCCCTCATTCCATACATTCTCATAGGGATTTTTTCTGGCTGGTAGAGAAAATAATGAAAAATGCTGTGTGCAGCGCTGTCGTCCGTATGTACATAATATGTACGTACCTATAAGTACTTACTTATCTTTCTCCGGGCGGCTGTGTGCACTAGAGCATAACAAACGGGAGCTAAAGCATATAAGCATAAGGAAAGTGCATTGTTCTAAAATGTGGAAAATGCGTTTTGTAAGTATACTATTACACTTGTATATGTACATAGGATGATAAAGGGAGAACGGGAAAAGGAGAGAGAAGCTCAACAAGACAAGACTCACATCACCACAACTCACTTATCAAACTTGACAAAGTAAATTGTACAGATCAAAAAATGTTTCTCTTCTCCCTTTCCTTTTCTTCCTTTCTCTCAATTTTTTCCCTTTCTCTCTTCCCTTATTTTTTCCTCTTCTTCCTTTTCCTTGTCTTTATCCGCTCTCCTCGTCTTTCTCTCGGGTTTCTGGAGAAGGCGCAAAAAACAGGGAGTCGACTTTTAAAATAAAGCGTCTGTGGAACATGAAGCAAATCTGCTAGGAAATAAGATGAATTTATGCCCACATTTTCTCGTTCAACAACTTTGTCAGTTTTATCGATCAACAAAGCTGCACACACACAAGATGAGCAGAGAGAGAGAGATAGGGAGATAGGAAAAGGGAGAAGGGAACGTGAAAAAGAAACATTGAACTCGAGAAAAAACTCGAACCACGTTGATGTTCGCTGTTGTTGAAGACAGATACCTACTTTTCCTTTTAACCAAGAGTGTATCTCGAGAGTTGAAGAGTATGTATGTTCATACGCCTCACTGCGGAACGGAGCAAGGAAAAGTCAGAGTGGTATATAATGTGTCGCGTGTAAAATTATGTAGATATGCACACTACTTAAATTCTCTCTCCGTCTCTCTGTCGCTTTTCCACTCAACTTTAACCACTGTCACATAAGAAGTGGCAATAAGTATTAGTATTTTGACTCTAGGCGCTTTCTCAAACACATATGTATGTACGCTTTCTTTGTGCTACTTTTTCTAAACTTTCACCATTCTAAACTCAATACACACTTTTAGTTGTCTAGATGGCATGGAGGGTGACAAGTATATAGCTTGAGAAAAATCGATATTGACACTGATGACAGAATTAATTTCCAGTTGCACTGGAGTGTGCACCCTCACAAACGTGTGGTTCAAATTCTCAGCCAAGTCATGTTAGCAAATGTGTAGCTCTTAAACATTGATTAATTGCTGTCACTCTCAATTTAGTCAACGGAATGAGGAGAAACATAGAGTATCGCGGAGAGAGGAGAAAGAAAGAGAGGAAAAAGTTTTGTAATGACAGGATTTACTTTTTGCTACCCACAGCAGCTCAGTGTAATTCAGTTGATTAGTTGATCAACCGCCGTGTCATCCCTCTGGGCTCTTTTGTTACACATCTTGTTTCAATTTCTTTCCGATGTCGCATATACGCGTTTTCCCTCGATAATGAGGAGCAGATGGGATCAGTTGAGGATGTACGAGAACCGACACGGCTCCTCACGTGAGCACATGGGAAGTGGGAGGACAAGTAGAGCAAGGTATAACGTTGCGATGAAATGATTATGATGGCTTGGCAAAGTTTATTTCTTTTCAGGCAATAAAATTGAAGTCTTTCCTGGGATATAGTTTAGTCGTATATATAAGAAAAGCATAGAAACTTAAGAAGATACGATGAGAGAGAAGAAAAAGTTTCTTCACGGAGCTGAACGTAGCAGTGACTCGTGACAGAAAGAAGAAAATATAAAGCTAAGCACAACATTTTCCCTCTACTCCCCTAAAAATCTTGTAGTCGACAGGCATCACACGACTTCGCCTCCTCGCATGCACGTTTAGTCCAACGAGGTGGAAATGTATTATGACGATGATGATAAGTTTTTAGAAAAAGAAAACGTAATCGCTATATCTTCCTTCGCCAGGAAGAAAATATTGAGTTGATCTATGTGCCTTGGTGGTGCTTTCCGCTTTCTTGGCTTTTTGATATACCAAAGGAGAGAAAAAACTTTCTCATTTCTTTCATTTTTCTCAACACCACCACCACCGGAGGAGTTAAAGAGGGAAGATATGGAAAAGTAAACAAGACAGAAATAAGAGAACGAGAGACTTTTAAAGGTACAAGTGGAAAGTGAGGTACAGAGTAAATAAGGTTGTGCTTCTCCTCCCTCCTGTATGCTTTATCCCTCTTCACTCATTTACTCAACTTTCAATGTTTTTTGCTCTTGCTTCCTCCTCCCTCGCATGTGTGCACACATTGAGGTTTTTGCTGGAGGGAAGAAGGGTAAAGAATTATTGTGTGTATGGGATCAACATAAAGACGGCAAGATGAAGACAACCCGTGCAGTCGCAATGTGAGTAGGAGGAAGGAGTTGGCCATATGTGAAAGTTGTAATAAGTTTTGGGGAAAATTTACTGCAACTTATTCATTAAAGGTAATGTGGGACAAACAAGATGGAAAGTTTTCTTCGCAACATGCAACCGTTGAGAAGTGATGGTAGAGTAGGGAATGTATAGTTGACTTCTCTCTTCCCCGTTGCTTGCAGAAGATATTGCACAAGCCATTCATTTCACAACACGACAGGGGAAAGTTTACACAAGAGTGCTATCATCTTCTCTTTTCTTCCATTGGCGAATGAATATGGAGGAATGCATTTCCCATGTGACAGAAAAACCAACTGGAGCTGTACATAAGAGAAAGGAGAATTAGGAAGTTGAAAATTTCCCTTGCACAAAATGTTTACACAATGCAATGTGCATTTAATAGCTGCCTTCCTCGCTGAGCTGCATAACTTTTGGTACTCGGGATCCCCATAAGAGCTGTTGCAAAATTTGAATAAAAAAACTTTTCAACGGGGAAATGGTATGGCGTGGTGGCGGTGTGTGGCAGTAAACTTTCTAAACGGCTGTGATAAATCAAATTTTTGAAGTGGCAATAAATTTGTTGTGTTTGGATGAGAATAAGAAAAGTACTTTGTAGAAAGTTTGAGAAACTTGGCCGGTAATTTATTTGTTTTAATAAATGACACGATATTCTCATTTCCGCTCTCCCATCCTCCTTCCAAAATTATGCCAAAACTATGTTTACTCATAAAGGATTATGGAGTTGGAGGATTTAGTAATCAGGCTGGAAGGAATGAGTAAAAAAGCGAAAGTAATTCGCGAAAGCAAGGGGTGTAAATGAAGATGAGTGTAGACTCACACGTGTTGAAACATCACAACCCCACGTGCCACAAAAGGATTTTGGGCAAAAGTTTTTGTGATGAATTTCAAATCGTTAATCACTCGCAGAAAACAATGCACACAAAAATACTTCAATTTTGCTTCAATTTATGTATTAGCGATTGCAACAGTTGGGGTTCACAATGTAATAATTCCGGATTTGATATTCAGCGAGAGAAACACTTCAACTTCATGATTTCACTGCACCAGACTGTGCTGGTTTTTTGCTGATTTGATGAATGGGGAAGTCAGTGAATTATTGAGAGGAAGCACGAAAAACTCTGGCAATTCGCTCAGCTTATCTCATGCTGATAAAGTTCTTGTTGAGTCATAATTGAGCCAGCGTGTGTGTGCTCTGGCCTATGTTTGTGTTGTCTAACAGATATATTAAGGTTTTACATATATGTTTGTGGGTTTTGTGCCTGAAAACATATGCATACTCTTCTCCTCGAGCTTTTTGTACGAACCTTCACTTCACATTTCATCCACATTAAGCACATTTGTCTTGTTGAATATTTGATGAGAAGAAAAGTGAGCACCTCATTCCACTGCCATCACCATCATTGTGCTCTCGCACACACAGTCAGCAAAAAAGGTGTATTCCCCGTTTGCTGGAGCTGTTCTCCACCAGAGAAAAACAAGATGATGACGTCGATCAACAAAGTCTTGATATGAGAGAAAGGTTAAAAAACTTTTTCGTGTGTAACAACACGCACTTTCACAGGTAATCTCATCTAGTGAAAGTATACTCTGCCCGCATCACGATAACGAAAACGTTCATTTGCCAAATACATAATTAAGGAGTAGTCCCAAGTAGAAAAAAAGTTGTAGCCAAATGTAATCATCGTGATCATCATGCATCATCCTCAGGATACACGCAGCAAGCAACAAGCATTTACATAGATGATTAGTGTATAAATATGTGCACTATCGTTTTTAATGAGGGACTGTGTGTGGATGCATGCACGAACGTGATCATCACGATATGATGATGTTGATGACGGCATTATGAATGCGTAATTGTTTGCTCTCTCGCTCAAGTCCGCATCTACTTTCTGCTGTGAAGTGCGAGATCCTGACATCTGTGCTTAAACAAGAATGTGCTCCTTACAACTACATGCATGGCGTTATTATGTGTATGCATGTGCACATGTGTAAATGAGTCAGGAGACGGGAAAAGGAGAGAGAAAGGAGGTGTGGCAGCCAGGTTAATAAATAATTACGGTGGCTTAAACCTGACTTTACATAAGCTTCTGTCCTTTCTACTTCGTGAGCAGGAGCTAGCTTTCCTCATTCTAGAATCTACTCGTCCATATATAACTCATTCTTCATCTTCATTCCTTCATAATCATTTCATGTTCCTTTGCTCATGTAAATAAATGGAACGTCTCACTCTTTCCGAGTCCATGGTTGATCTTGATCCTTTCCCAACTTTCTCCCCGTTCCTAGCAGAGGAGGGTAAGGCCACTAGTGTTTAGTGTTTATGAGGTAGCAGACAACAAGGCAGCAGCAGCGAAAGGATAACAGACAACGTTGGAAAAGTTGAAAAGCTACATAAATTCACTTGGACAGGAGGGGCTTATCATGGAAAATCGTTTTCTGAAACTCAACTTTCTCTCGTGTATTTTACTCATTTCCCCATATTACTATCTCCTCATGATGTAGTTCATTTTCAGAGCATTTGCTCAGCTCCGTCTGTTTTTGTTTACTTTTGAGTTTTAACATTTTGATTAAATGAAGCCGTTGTGCTCACAACACATGAGTCTCTTTGTCTAAGTATGTATTTGCTTTTAGATTTTAGATCACACTTGGAAAGTGCTTCGCGCTCGCTCTCCGTAAATTTTGTAATTGGTTTCATCTTAATCAGGAGAATTCCATGGGGCAGACAATTGATGCATAATGTAGAATTTTGTCGGATATTGCTGATTGCTTTGCTTATTACTAGAGAAAACCGGACTACTTATTTCCAAGCTCATTTCGAAGATGATATTGCCTTGTAATATCACCATTACATTACCTTCGATAACCAAATCATTACAATTTGGAACACTGGCTTTACCAGACGAGGTAAATGGCCAATAGCAATGACATGAAACACGAAATGAACGGATTTTTTACCGATACCAAGTTAACTACAAATAAGAAGGCATGAAAGGAACAAAAAAATACATCTTTTCATTTTCTCTTTAGTTTTTATCACTCCTCACATTTACCAGTTTTCATTTTACGGACGATGGTTGAGTGGTTTTGGTAGTGACGCAGGAATGGGTGACGCCCAATAATGGCCCAACTTAAAAGTAAAAGCTTCTTTTCATGGTTTCCTCTTGTCCGTTTATCTTTCTGTGCTGCTTTAGTGGTTATTATTACAGCTACTACTCTCCTCTACAATTGCAAATAGTAATTGTTGCGAGAGAAGAAGTGAACCATCACTTAACCTTTAATGGAGCACATTAGCTAGAAAAAGTATTTTGCTTTTTTGAGTTCATGCATTCATCTAATATCATCTAAGGAATGCTTCTGATGAGAAGGGCCATTTCTAAAGTCACTTCTCAGATGCCAGTTTTCAAATGTACCGCATGAAATGGCTTTGGATATTGCGATTCACAAATGGATAACCGAAATAACTGTAGTCGTTATTCGGATATGAATATGTGTTGGATAATGTGAGGGGTTGGAAATAGTAAAAACGCAATTTGTATTTTTGTATTTTTTTGTCAATGTGGAAGTGGATGCGGTTCCTCATTGGTCAATTCCATCTATTAATTCACATCGACCTACGCTTACCGACTTACCACATCAACTTTCTGGGTCCGGAACCCGATATCATTTTATTGTGTAATTTAAGTAGGCACGTTTTATATTTCGCCAAGTCATATTCATTTCTGTGTATGTTAGTTTAAGTTTAGCCAATCTCAAGCTGGTGGATCGTGGAATGCATGTTAACTTGCGATGGCCATCTTCCATTTTTCCAAGATCCTATTTGTTCTGACAGTTCTATCCGTCCATATCAATGCGATGTAACTAGAACGATATTATACTTGGGTGGGTTGGGTATACGCTCTCATCTCTCTCTCTGTTCCAGCCGACAAGAGGAAATTCTGTTTGACTCGCTCATTTCCTGAGAAAAAAAGTTGCACTTTCCATTTTCTCCTTGAGTCAGTATTCATCCCTTTATGGGACGATAAATATGCCAGAGTGCAAGCATATTATATGCAACCATATTGCCTTACACTTCTTCTTTCCCTTTCCTCACACGTTTCCATCTGCCAGTTTTTTCCTAGATGAACATTATCTTCTTCTCTTGCACTTTCTTTCACGTCCCTTCTCTTCCCTCTCTTGCTCTTGCAGTATTATCGTCATCAATTCCATCCACATCATCCCATGTCTTGCGAAAAGATTAGACCTGCAATTCCATGGTTTATTGCCCAATGCAGCGCACCATTTCCTCGTTCTCGCTCCCTCTCTCCCAATAAATGAATGACGCTGGCCTGGTCCGCAGAGAAAGAAGAAGAAATAAGCTGTCTGCCTGTTACAACTTTGGGTTTTCTTTGATCGCTAGTAATAGCTAGCCATTCTCTTGCGTGTTTACTCGCAGTAGTATGTAATGTGCTGGTATTTTTTTCTTACTCCCAGATGAGAATAAAGTAATTCGGAGCAATGCAACTGTGCAGGGCATTCACTGCATATCATACAGCAGAACAACAACCGTCTTCTTTCCTTGATAGAAAAAAGTTTTTCCTTTGGCTTGTAGTAATGATGACATTACATCATTTATTGCACGACTTCATCCCCTAATGCTTAACCAAACAAAAAAAGAAACTTTTCTATATGGTTTGTCCATACATTGAGTAATTTCATTGGGGTACTAAGAACGCAGGACGAGATTTTTCCTAAGACTTGCTGTCCAGAAGAAATTACACAAAAGGCCGGTAAATACCTGTCATTTGTCATTCCTCCAGAGAAGTCGACGAGGAATGCAAGATTAATTTTATTGAGAATAGGGGAACTGGGAAAATATGACGTATGTAGCTTAACTGACATGTAGACGACTTGGAAAGGAAGCCATAAAATATTCATATGCGTATGAATAGCATACATCTATATATCTGTTCATAAGCATTACGGGCGCATTTGAATTGAACGCAAAGTCGTGATGTGATGCTTGCAACACGACGACTCATGCAAGATGCAATAATCCCATATGCATTTAAAATATTTTTTCTTCGTACTGGATTTTTACTTGCTGGAGCTGGAAGACTGGAACCCTGCTGATTGTTACAAACACAGCACGGGGTCTACCTACGTGCATGTATGCACACAACCATGCATCTCATTCCTGTCTGCCATTGTCCTGAAAGAAGAAGTACCGAGTATAAGCATGCAGGCTTGCTTCAAGTAAAGGATTAACAATGATGAGCCATGCAACCACACTCCTTCTCCAACTTTTTTCCTGACAACTTCACATGACAATAATAGTCACCTTGATCTCACCTCACACACCACTCTCTACATGGTTTCATTTTTCAAGTTGAGCTCAGCAAGAAGATCACAATGAGTTTGTTGATATTCAAATCTTGAGAATGTAGTCATATTTCCAACTTGCACTTGAGCTTTTAAGTACAGCGACGACCGGTGATGTGGTGCACTATGCAAGTATCTGTATAAATAGAAAATGTGTGAAGAATGAAGAAACTTTGCGCTGTCGTGAGAAATGAATATATGCATTCCATATTTTCGTGTACATACCTGATGCATGTTTCTGATGTGTTCATGTGTTAACATTGTGCCACGATGTGTGTATTTCGGCGCAAGCAGCTCAGTTTCTATTCGTACTACAAGCGAACTAGTACATTACTTCACATGGTCGGCCATCCCGACATCCCGAGTGCTCGTTTTTTGGGAAATAATAAAGCAAGAGGTGGTTGCGTCCATGTCCGTACGAATGAAAGCATTTATTAGGTTTTACATGTCGCATATTTTTCTTGTGTGTGTGGGTAGTGCAAATGTGCGATAAGTGTTCATCACATATATGTGATTAATACCCGAATATTGTGCCCGTTGACGTGCAAAACTGGAGACGGTAACAATTTTTACCTTTTCAATTTCCCTACAAATTCATTTTTGATATGAAGCCGTCATTAGGATCGCCGATCGTCATGCAAATCCCATATCAAGTTCGTAGAAAACCCGAAAACAACCATTTTTGTTTTCGATTGGCGAGAGGAGTAATGTATATAGTTAAGGTGCTTGATTAATGGACAGCGGAATGAACTGATTATATGCAAAACTGGAACCTTTTCCCTGCCAAAAATCTGTCATTACGGAGCAGCGCACTCATTAATTTCTGGTATAGGAACTTCATTCATTCATAGGCTTTAGGGCAATGATTGTGGCAGTGTATTAAATAGAATCCTAATGTGTGGTTAGGAAAAGAACTGGAATTGGTAGGATAAACACCGACCGGGCTTGTGCATATAAAAGGATGTATGTATGCGGAGCTGTACGTATGTATTTGTACATATATTCATTTGGCCCAATAAGCCTCAAATTATCCATCTAATTTGTCACTCTCACGCAACGCAATGTCCTGTCCTCCGCCTCCTCCTCTTACCCTTTTATTGATAATGGTTGCTCGCACGCTGCACTCCTTTTTCTCAACGCTTTCGGCCACCTAAAGGGAAGAAAAGCTCCCATTTTTGTATTCTTGTTAGCGCCTCACTAGTTGCAATCTACCATGTTAACATATCTGATGCCAAATGTCCATTAACTCCAAGACCAACTGGAAAAAACGAGGTCAACGGGAGATTTTTTTGGTGAAAATCGCGATTTTATTACTTCCACAACAAACTGCATAGGGCATATATTAGGAAAAGGCCTGAACTAACCATTTTTTGTTCCTTCTTTTTCTCGCTCTCTCCTGCGTATGCTCATGATCACGATTCACGAGCTGGAAATTCTACTTTCTTCAGGGTACGTGCCTATATTGACGATGTGTAACTCAGCGTTATACGCTCATAGAACTTAAGGAAAAAATCAATAGTGTGCCAGTCAGCCGGTACCATGTATACACTTCTCCGTTATATGATGCTCCTTCTTCACGGAGGGTCTCCTCGGACGCTTTTGTAGGCAACCAAATTTAATAATATATCAAGCGGGTTGTGTTTGAGTGTTTTTGGAGGAATACAAATAGCGTAACCGAAATAATAGGAAATTGCTCGCTACCCGTTGAGTTCGTTTGAATAAAGGGAGCATCCCTTTCCTCCAGTGTGTTGCATAATATACATATAATATTCTAGTGTTCGCCACAAAACATTTTGCGAATAACGGAATGGCACCAGATATGGAATGACTTTCGATTAGATCATTTCATGGATTGCTCCGAGATTGCAGCCCTTTGTCATCGTCATTGTGATCATCATCATATGCGGAGGGAAAGTGGAAAAGGTGAAACTGTTTACATGCCTTTGAATTATATGTACTTTCGTAAAAGGTTCTTTTACAACTGGGATGCAAATGATGTGACAGTATAAAAGAAAGAAGGAGCGTTGTTGTTGAGAGAACACGCGATCAAACGACCCATGCCGTGTTGAGAATGAAAATACACTTTCTCCTCTTATGCTGTGGTACACTGTTTCTCTGTCGTTTGTGCAAAACGGGGTGTCGCGCCAGTTGTGGAAAAATGAGTGGAAATTGCATTGTAGCGAAAAGTACTAGACTGTGACAAAGTGAATAAAAAAGGGCAGAACAACATATACTCTTCTCAGCTGGTGTTGATGATACTTTTTCCCCTGTTCTCATATGGATGTGCATGGCAATGGCACACTGTAGTGATTTTCTCGTGTCAAGTGTGAACAGGGCAGAGGAAAATGAAACGAGAAAATGCAATACGCTTATTGCAAACAAGCATGTGTCTGGACGGGAGAAAGAGGAGTGGGATATAGGATATATTATATATATCGAGTCTCCCTCTCCTCGTTTTGTATGCAAGGTGGCACACTCGCCGATTCACTTATTGTCTGTCTCACAATATGGCAATCGACACGAAACACGAATGATATTTGATGCTGTCATTGTCTGCTCCTACAACAACTCGTGTTCCGCATGCATATCGCCTCATCAACCACATGTTCTCGAAAGTAAAAGGGGGAAAACAAAGAGAAAGCAAAGAGTGGAATGAGTGAGTGCGGAGCCAGTCAGCCAGAGAAATTGCGTTTTCTCCTCGTAACCGACGAATTGTAGCAAATTTTATGCGAACGCACACAGATGCACACACACGTTATACAAGAACATACATATACTTTTATGTACATCCTTGTTTTCTTCTCATTTCTGTATCCTGTTTTTCATTGTCAACCAGTCTACGTTTTATTTAGGCTACGGAAACAATATATATACTTCGCTCAAGTATTATATTGTTTTTTTTTTTCGGGAGGAATTTCTTCGAAATGGGAACTTGCATATTTAACCGATTTTTATGGGATGTATACCATTTCAGCGTGTACTACTTAAACCAAGCATATTCACCCAAATCTAATTTCCTCTCACTTTCACTCTCATATTTGTGTTTTTTCTCCAGGCTACTCCCTGACAGCATTTGTTTGGCTTGCTGCTGAGACGCTTTAGGCACATAAACTGTGTTCTACTCTAGTACAAAACATTACGACTCATCGAATTCAATTGCTAAAAAACAATATGTATTCTTCTCGAACTCTAAAATCAAATTTTCTTTCGAGCCTGATGTTTTGAAGCTTCAAGTGAAAAGAACGCGATCATTCTACGTTACTCATCGTTCTCATTTTTATGTAAAAGCTCGAGTTTTACTAGTTCAGAGACGTAACGGAAAACTAAAGACTTGGTTCGCTGAGCAAGCTGCAAGCAAACCGTACTCAATGGCTTCCTTATACGCAGCATAATATGGCTTGTACTCTTGTACCACAAATGCGAGCAAGTGTACTTCAAGAGAAAGGCCACTTGGCAAAAGCTTAAAAATGGATCACATGCTTTCTATTTTTCCAGTTTTCTGTTCCTTTCACAATGACATGGCATGTAATTTCGTTGGATATAGAGAACAAATCTACACACATGCCATATATGTTATTGCTCACGCTGTGCACTTGCATACATGAAATAACACGTTACATGTATATTTTTTCCTCCATTCCCAAATGTGAATGTGAACTTGTCCATACAAATTACGTGCCATTGCTCTCCTTCATCCTTTTCTTGGAGTAGAATTTTGATGCTGCTCTCCTACTACAAAATAACCATTTCTTTTTTTGGTGGATGAACCCAGTCCGGGGCCATTGTCCCAATCTAGCTCTGGCTAAATGCAAAATGGGATGCATTCAAACTGTGAACTATTCAAATTTCCCATCTCTCTAGCCCCGGTATATTTTCCACTTACATTCCTCGACAAAATTTTATATTATTTCTACGTCCTTGTGGAAAACGGCTGTGCGGGAGTGGAGGCTCAGAACAGAATGTTACAATGTGTGCTGTGCACACCATGTTTTATATGAAGGCATTATAATATAAAGTGTAACACACGCCTCCACCACTACACACAGAAAAGCATTATTCTCATTTTCATCATTATCTTTGTAAGGATCGTAAGGGATGATGATGCACATCGCACATCCCTTTGGAATAACAATGCACACATATCACTTCACATTGTAATAATACATGGTCCCTGCTCATCCTCGCGTGTGTACTGCATTGACGGAGAAGAGCACGGAATGCTTCTCTCTCTCTCTCACTCATTCAAAACTATTTCGTTTTACGAGTGTCTTGGGAGATAACATGCAAGCAAGCAAAACAAAAGAGATTCTCCTCAGCCTGCCTGGTCGTGGCGCTTCTCAAAAAACATCAACAATCATCGTACCCTCGTGCAACTACTACTGCGCTCCTCCATACGACACCATATTACTCTTATGCATTCCAGTTCTCTACAAATGTGCTACTTTTTATCTCCGCCACATTTCCATATTCATTCTCTCTCCAGTTCTCGGTTATCATCAACTTAAATTTCACAAGAATTCTTGAAGGGAAAAACAGTCCATTCATAATGTGTTTTGGGCTAGCTGTAAATTACAAGTGTATCACACTTAAGGAAACTACTACTGCACACGCTGACATACATATTATGTAACGGTGCGTTATTTCTCCAGAATAAATGCATGATGCTGACTGTGAGGAGAAGGAGAGAGAACGTCAACTTGTGCCAGTTTTATGTCCCTTTGGTGAATATCTCCGTTTCACTGTCACACTTGGCTGGTGACAGAAAGAATTCCAGTAGTCGTCAACTTGCTTTTGATATGTACATTTTTGTATGAAATTACACGGAGTTAGCATAGGGCATTGAGAAGAAGAAAAACTATAGGCATATATGCGTATAAGTCGTTTTATTGTTGTGTGGAAATGTGCCGGTCACTTAATCACATTCTGCCACATTCCGTGTTCCGTAAAATACAAAAATATATAGTTTTGGTATCACCAGTCCTGTTGTTGTATTGTTGGCAGTCGTACACTAGAAAAAAAATGTTTTTGTTTGGTGAGATATACATTACATGCATATCTAGAACACGAACTACTTCTGTTTATACTTTCCGGACAAAATAATATCAAAAACACAAAACTCCCTTCCGTACTTCTTTTCCGAAGCTTGATTGAGGAGGCTTGTGTGTATACATGTGCATTTTGACATATTTACAAGAATAACTCAGTAATGTTATCGGACTCTCCAATCAATAATACACCATTTTTTCTCTCTGACTACGCTTTCTCCCGGTTTGCTTTTCGTGTCCAGAGGCTTTTGTCTGAAACATCAAAGCAGTTTCCCCACTTTTTGTATTATGACATTTTTCTCCGACTGCTTCTAAAAGGCAAAAAAACCGTCTTGTGTAATATTGTTGCTACTTTTTTCCGTGTTTTCTTCTTGGATGGGTTGGAAACTTGGAAAGAAGGGTATTATTATTAGTCATTCGACAATATTTGGTACAGTATGGATGATTATCGTTTGCAAAATTGGCGAAATCAAGGTACTCACCTATGCACATGGAGACATGGAATGAGCATTGATAAAATTCGGCTGTCAACGGGTTGAAACGCAAACACGTCAAAGACTACGGAGAACGAAGTTGAAGGCTTACATGAGCTGAGTAAGTTATAAATATGTATTATGCTGTCGCGTTCGAAATTTCTGACGATTGCTCAAAAATGTAGGTTCAATCAATCCCTATCGCTGCAAATCGAGTGGTCATTCGTAGTGCATTTATTATTGGCAAGGTTCGTTCTGGGGTTTTCGTTTTTTCAATCAATTTTTGTTTTCTCTCCAAGTTCGTGTGTAGTTGCTACAAGATTCATCTGGCATTCACGTCAATGCTGCATGCACATACTCGGTACATCGTACCATTATCAGAAATCCAGCAACTTAAACCAGACAGGATTATGTGTATCCATTCCATTTCACGTCTCAATGTATCACAACTCACAATCTTTAATAGTATCGTCGTCTGTTAGAAATTGCGCTAATTTAGGCATCAGCGAATGGTAGAAAATTCATGTTTATTTCATCGGAATAATTGCATAACGGGTTTATGAAGGTAGCAGACACGAGAGGAAAAATGTATGTGCATACAGCATTTCTTTGTTCCCTTGTGTTTGGAAGAAACAGGGATAAGTTTTTTTTGTCTTCACTCACACTGCAGTCACTGATGGATTGTGTGTGTGGAAGCTGGCGTGTGAGTAAACCACAATCAAGAGGAGTTGATGGGCAGTGAAAAGGGTATGAGTGAGAGAGAGGGGGAACACTGGGCAAGGGATGAGTCTCGGCGATCACGCAGTAAAGTAAGTGGAGTGAGTGAACGATAGTGACTGCTGTTGTGGTGGCGGTAAACCGTTTGGGATACTTGGTGTTTCGTTATAAGTATCTATATGCATACATATGTACATACATACAAATGTATAGGAATTTCTTTTACTGCTCTTCACAAGAAGAGGAAAAAAGTGAGCGTACCATGATTTCCCAACCTGACATTTCACTCTGCTCATGCATGTCCATTTCAGTATTTTGTATTGCTCTCCCAGACTTTCCCTTTTTTATGGCCGAGAGCTACTCACAGTCCATTTACGGTTGCTCAAGCAGCCGCATACATATACACCGTTAGCCAATTGGGAGTGGGATGTTTTACAGATTGATTTTGTTGTTTTCCGCGAGGGAAATGGAGATAGATGTATAGAAGGGAGCAAATTGTACAATTTTGTTATTTACAAGTCGTAAAACGAGTCCTAATTTTCAAATTCTCGGTGTAGACAAATAAATATCCTGGTGTTTTGGCATATTGTTCCAGAGCATTACGAAAATACTAGATGATGATTGTGTTGTCCGACGAGAATATAGAGTAATCAAAGTCTGCCAAACTTTTTTTTGCACAAAAAAACCTGCAAAGTTGAAGAAGTATACTTTCTCCATTACCATTGCAAACTATTACTCTTTTATACGGGAAATAAAAGTTGATGAAGTAATGATTGACATTTTGGAGTAGTACTTCTGAGCAGAGAATGAAAGGTTCATTTAACTCTTTATTTATTTGTTTTGTTTGTAATAAAAAAGCCACAAAGGGTTTGATGGAACAGAACAGTGCCCATTTCCCATTCGTTTTCAACGTCGGTAAATGCGATTACACGGAATATTAGACGATGATAATGGGAAAGTGGGTGCAATTGGATATATAGAAAGATTCCAGTATGCCTTGGTGCATACATAGAACATGTGTTACACAATTCGAGGAGGTGTTTCGCCTGACATGTGTCACGTACAAACATGTGTTCGGTTCGCCACATCACTCAAACTTGTGCAGCATGTCTAGAGAGTCTAGCAGATTTCTCGATTTTCTCTGGTAATGATGCATGTGAGTGGCTCTCCTCTGTTTGCTTAGCTGTCCATACAAAATCACTACTTCCCCCCCGTCATTTTCTCCTCTCGCGGCACACTGTCATTATACACTGATCGCCCTCACTTGATGAGTGAGCGACGGACGACCGAGCTGGGTAAGTGAGCGGCAGTCCGTTTCTCCACCAAAATTAAGGGGTTCGTATTCCTTTCTGTCCCCTAGCTTCGTTCTGTAGTGCACGATACAAAAAGTATTGGTGCAATATCACTCCTCTTCTCTCAGTTACACACAAATCTACGCGTGGCGTATTGTTCAAAAGTGTGTAATCTAGACAGACCCGGACTTTTACTCTGCTCCTCTTTTCTCGCCGAAGCTATGATTATTTCAATGATTGATCGAACAGGAAAAAGCGAATCACGATATGGTCAAAATCATATAACCCACCTCCACCGCATTATTTCTTGTCTGGAATACTACAGCGAATATTGAAAACGTGGTTGCACACTTACTCGTACCAAGCACAATGGCGAGTTTATGTGGAATATTTGAGTGAAATTATTGCCATACCTTTAAAATCTATTATAAATTGGGCACGATGGTTCGTGTACTTTTTCCGAAGTAAAACATGCACTCATACGCTCCACTGTGAAAACTTTCCCCAAAGTTAATAGATAATGTATGCTATACCACACCGATGATAGCGGTGATAACACTTTTGAGTTGAGTTTTGAGAAACATGTTTTTCATACAGAAAGTGTTACTTAACCCAAAGTTTTTTTTGAAAGCGTGGTGGAGAAAGCTGCGCGTGCATATTGGCATTGGTATATAGTGTTATTTTCTCTCACGAAAGCATCACATTTTAATGGAATATCCTTGTTATGTGCACAAAACAGAAAACACTTTTCCAAGCTGCTGTTGTTGGCCCGCTGCATATAATATCGTGGGTGTGTTTTGACAATTATATATTTCGTTATTTTTTGGGGAATGTTTGACAGCAAGTCGGCATATTGAAATGTACACAGACTAAATAATAAAGGAGAAGGAACGAGGGAGAAGAATTTTCACTACTTGCAGTTTTGGAAGTGACAAGAATTTTAAGTTTAGTTGCATTCAGGGTGTAATATTTTGACGATGTTTGCTGCGGCGGTGGTGGCAGAGAGAAAACTTAACGTGAGAGCGCGGTGCATTGCAACGTCTGATGGGAATGGATCTGTCTGGGAAAAAATGTATTCATGGATGCGTGGATAATATCCCGGCTGTAGTGTGGCTGTAAGCTGGAGCTTTTCCTCGTGAATGAATGAAATATAGAGATATATACTTCTCATGCATACACACTTTTTAGCTGCAGCTGAATACTACTCTATTTTCTTGTGTCGTTAAGAGAGTCGTGAAATCCCATTTTCTCAGATATTTATGGATGACAAGTTTGTCTTATTTTGTATACTGAGCCGTCTTCAAAATCCAGCTTTACTTTTGAGATTTCACCGAGGAAGAAAGAAAAAATAGAGAAACAGTAGAAAGCTTTAATACGAACATTACCACTGAGCACTTGTGCTTTTTCCGCCGCCGCCGCCACACCACCACACATCACATTTCCCTCTTGTTCCCTTCTCTCTTTTTGGTGCGGCAAACAAAGAAGGGAAAACAGTTGAGTGTTGTAGTAGCAGTTTCCTTATGCAACTAACGGTAGTATTCTCCAGTGGAGCACAAAAACAGGGAAGAACGTAACAGAGCGCCAAAGAAAACACACAGAGAAAACACATAACATACACACGTTGTTATTATTATTCCAAGGGAAAAACATAAAGAAAAAGGGGAAAGAAAGGAGAGGAGAGAGAATCAGAAGAATGAAAATAAGACTGTATAAAAGTGGAGCTCTTGGGATTGCACAAAAATATAAGGGTTATATATAGTTGACTCAAGTACAATGAAAGAAGAAGGGAGAGTGAGAAAGGGAAAACGAGAGAGAATTATAAGTGAGCAACACATATATTTTATGCATGTTTCCTACTCCTCACAACTGGCTGAGTGTAGAAAAGAGCTAAGGCCTTGTCGCTTTTCTGACTCAAACATGAAAAGGGAGGAATATCGCTAACTGTATCCAGTGAAATGGAAGGAAAAAAACTGGATGAAATGTATATGTTGCCTTAAGTCGTTGGAATTTTTCGTAATACATGTATCTACCTACCATATATGAGCACGTGGTTAATATGCGCACATTTTTTTTGCTGAGGGAAAATGTATATAATGCCCCTGGACAAACACACACGCTGAGGTTTCTTCAAACTGGATAAAAGAAAGTTGAAAGGGAACGTCAATTTGAATAATCAATATTTACTCATATTTCCATCATCATAATTTGAGTCACATGATGACTAAAATGTTAGTGCGTCTCTATATACGACGCATATGTGCTTATGAATGAAGAATGAAATAATTACAAAAAATTAGAGATGATCAGACTAATTAACAGTTAGTAAAGGGAAATGGGAAAGGAAAATCGTGCATGTTGGGCTCCTGTCGCCAATTAACGATATTATACCATTAGCCCGAAGCTACGGGAAAGCAAACAAAATGGGTAAACATACACTTGTTCTATATGGTTTTTATGATGTAACTAGTCATGTCATGTTAACTTTTATATATTCAAGTTTTTATTCTATAATATTCGTATCCTATCACGTATAACTCTGTTCCTCTCTCTGGTCAGATATTTTTTTCATGCTGCTCTCCTGCAGCTGCATAACCCGCACGCGTTTCCTCTTGATAGATGTGCAGTGGTGAATTTTTATGGCTTCAAATATACGAGTGGCTTGCTGGAGGAGTATGCGAGTTTCGTAACTTGAGGCTTGAAGTGAAAGTGAAAGGGGAAAAAGTTTCTTTTTTCATGATGGTGTATGTATATCCCCATAAGTTTAAGCATATATGAGCCAAGTTTGCATTTAACAGGTTTTATATGAAGCATATTTCTGCGTAGTTGTCTACATTCTTCAGAGATATTCTTGGCGTTGCTTACTCATTCAGAGTGAAGGATGAAAATAGTGTGAAAAACACTTTTCCAAATTCTCTCACCATCGTCTTCCAAGACTCAAGTTCTCGTAATATGTATTCTATAGTTGAGCTCAGCACTGGGTTCCAAAGCCTTTTTTCATTTTTTCTTCAACGAAAACAGAGTCAGATCACAAGTCAGTCATTCTAAGACTGTATGGAATTCCCCTTTGAATTTCTCCACACAAGGAAAAGTGTTGGAGATAAATAGGAAGGGAGCACGTACTCTAGGTATGTGTTATGTGTGTTTCCCTCCGTATTTCCCAAAAGATTTTTTTTTCAGTAAAAATATAAGGACTATATATGCATGCATTTGTATGTGGGCAAGTGTGCTACCACACATTTTTATATGAAGGATGAGAGAGACAACGCTGACACTACCACGATACCACTAGCCCCTCTCCTACTAGTCGAAACTGGAGGGAGAAAGGGGGAAAGTACCAACTTTATTTTATGACAACCACGCACAATATGCATGCAAACATGGAAGCATGTCTTGAATTCTCTCCATTGAGTATTGCGTAAGTCACAAAAAGTAACGGAATCAATGTCTATATAGATCCATATAGAAAATAACTTAAACGTCATGTGCCAAAAATAGAAAAAAATCTGGCCCTTGTTGTGCCGTGGTGAAAGTCATGTGAGCTCCTTTTCATTGGCACCACATGTGCAGCTGCCTTATTTCAGCCTTTCTCTTGTGTTCTTAGAGCTTTTTACTTGCCTGGTGCAGTGACAAAACAGAAAATACGTCACAAAAAGATGAGTCTTTATGTTATATTCCTAAAGTCAACTTGTTTCGACAAGGAGTTCACATCCTTTTGTTTCAAACTAATAGTTCTATTCTGATTTTCTGATACATGCGAAAGTTATTTCGTTATTATTTAGAGGAAATTTTGTATTATTTTCTCATGTGACTTGCAAAACACTCTTCGTGGCTCAGAGTGAGTTTGTTGCTTCATTTTCCTCTTACATGATATTTGAAGCAAGTTTACTTTTGATCATTTCCAAAGTATTTCTAAGATGCGCACGTCAGCATTTTCTATTAGTTCATGTCCTCAATCCTCAACTCAGTCACAAGAAGGTTTCAATGTTGCTCTCTGAAGGGGTTACTGAGTTGAAGTAGGAAAAAATTCTGAATTGGAACATGTGGAATATTCTCAAAAGAGAGAGAGAGCGAGTGTGTGGAAGGAAGGGACTTATTGACTGTTACTTGTTGACGAGTACATGTATGTATATATTTTTTGTGGGTTCCACTCGACTTGCTTTTGTGCACACTCTGATAGGCTTTCGTGGATGTTATGTACTTACTTGTACGCACTTGACTTTTCCAGTGAATGCAAGTTTGCTTGTCGATTCATGATGCTTGGCTGGTGAAAGCTGTACACATGCAACAGCCATGAGCCATGGGTGTTCCTTTTTGGGAATGTATTCCACTTTTCCCACGACTTCAATCCAATTCGTTCCTCTCTTTCTCTTTTCCACTTTGAGTCACTCACTCTCCTTTTTGTACATTTTTTACAAATCCAATACAACAGAGTGGAATCCTGTGAATTGCAATGTTGGATGCGTGTTCATTGAGAGTGGAGAAGCCTATTTTCGACTTTAAGCTTCAATTCACACATTTCTCCATTTATCATTGTGTGTTTACAGACTACACACTCACACACACACACACATTCCAAAGTTTAAGAGAAGTTGAAAGCCAAAACCGGATACACAAGGAAAGTCTCTCACATAATGCATCAAGGGACAAATTCGTTTTTGCGAATCTTCTTCCCTCTGAATACATTCCCTTTTCGCATGTTTTTGCACGCTTAACGGTATTGAATTTCAGAGCAAACAGAGTATTCCATTGAGAAAATTAGGTGGCTTCATAAGACTTTCTCTCTCTCTCTCTCTCTCTATTTCTGTACTGCCAAGGGGAAATAATGTTGCCGAGTATTTGATCAAGTGCACTCTTTGTATCTCTTCAAATTGCATTTTCTCCCAGTGACCAACAAAACATGTGCCTACAAGTTAGTTGTTGAAACCCCATCAAAGAAAATTTGTTTCCGGCCGAAGGCAAACTGTCCACGTCAGTTTCTCTCTGACGCAAAACGTAGGAGGGAAAAAGTTATAAGCAAGCTGATCTTTTTAATTCATTTAATTTTCATTCCCCGTTCCTTTCCATTTAGTGGTGCGTATATGCTTGCATCTTGTATCACATGCAATACTTACATAAAGTTCAGTTTTGTACTTTCTATTCTCCTTCAGCACTTTCCACGAAGCTATATGTATTCAACTTTTAAATGACATTATCATTGGCATATTTCATTGTTAGTTTCCATTAACGAAAGCACATCTCTATTTTTTCTACTACACGAGCAACAGCATAGGCACGGGTATATACGTGCGCGTTCGACGTAACTTACATTCACACACGCAACGCGCATCAGATCCATTTTATTTACGAATACGTAGTCCTTCCTTTCACTTCCTCTCCATTAGATACAACTCACTTTTCCAACTGCAACTTTTCTATCTTCTCAACTTATCCCTTTTCCAAATCGTGTTTCTGGTTTTCCTATCTCCGAGCTAAAGGTCTGCAAATTCACACATACAAAAATAGGAAAGCGGAAAAGTCTGTATGGACGAGAGGCCTCTGCACGAAGTTTTCAATAAAGGAATAAGGCAACCAAGAGCAAAAGTTTCTCCCAAGAAACTAAGAAACATGTCATTCCAATTGGGTCTGCTTCACTGACTCCATTCACTTTTCTCTCTCAGTTTTATTTTTTTCCCTCTCTACCCTTTGTCTAATTTGGATTTATAGTAAACACTGTACAGGAGCTGACCCTCTGTAAGTAAAAGGGATTCGTTTTGGTGATCTGTCTTTGGGACTAGATCAACTGGAACGTGTATCTTCTTATGCCAACGAAAAAAAGAGATTAGAAATGGGCTTTCCCCATATGAAACTTGTGAAAAGTTTTGGATTGGAATAGCAAATGTTTCACCGTATTTACTTTTTTAACTCCATTTGAGATGGAGGTACACAGCAGTTCATCTCAATTGGATAAAATGTAAAACTATCAACTTAACATCCATTGGGAATTCACTCTCAAGTCAGCAGCTAGCTACTATAGTAGTCCCGAACATCTCTCCCAATCCATTAGAAATTGCAAGGGAAAAGTTGCAACAGGAATGTGTCCACCTTCACGTTATTTTTTTGTACGAAGCCACTTTTGGTCTCCACTTCAGCAACCAAATATTTATAGCTTTGTATCTGCCTCTCTGGAGCGAGAAACAGAAAAGAAGTTTCATGTGAAATGGGCTCCATATGGTCGTGAGTTTTTTTTTTGGAGACTAGACTACTAGAAGAAAGTCAATGAGGAGAAAAGGAATTGGGAGAAAGTCTGAAGTGGTTCTTTTACGTAAGGTTTCCAAACTATCAAATGAAATGCAACTTTTTGCTTCTTTCACTTTCTTCTATGGATTTTCAAAAAGAGAAAGAGATCAAGTTGAAAAGTCAAGCATGAAATGAAAGCATAATATAGAGAGAGATAGAGTCTATTGCAATCTTTTTATTCTTCTTAATCCATGTTTGCCATATTCTAACGCTTTACATGCAAGGATGCCCCCACGCATTCGGATAAATATAACGAGCACAACGGAGAAAACATGGCAGCAATAATAATGACGATAATACTAATAATATGTATGAAAGGGGGAAAGTACATGTGCGTGTGGTACGTGTGCATGCTTTTTTGTTGTGTGTGTGGATTGAGTACGCAAGTAGTTGTGTGATGAGGAGGAAGAGTAAGGAGAAACTTGTTACAAGTCTTTTTTCCCATTTTTTATATACTTTTTTTTGATAAAGTTGAAGATGAAGGTGCACTTTGAGCTTTCTTGTTATATATTTTCTTCTTCTGCTGGTATAACTTTTATCATGTATTGCTTGTCCTCCTCTGACTTACTGCTTATGTACTTTTCAAGTAATCTATGGAGTATTTGGTTTATCGAGGGTCGTCCGTTCAATATTTTTTCCCTTGAAGCGCAAGAAAGTTGCGTTACGGACGATTGAAGAAAATGAAGGAAAGCAGGGAGAGAAAGAAAATAAGTTTTTTCGTCGTTGTTGCACGTATTAATGCTTAGCATGAAAGAAAGAAAGGGAGTCTTTTTTGTGCTGATGTGGGTTGTTTTGTTACAAGTATTTTTAAATGGAAGAAAGGGGGAGAGAGATTGCGAAGAGGAGCTTTTTTGGATGGTGTGGTTTGGTGCCACTAACAATCACGATAAGAAGGGGCAACAACAAGTCGGATTAAGTTTTCTTTACGTTTCTTCGATCATAAATTAGCCCGTAAACTGGTCTGTCTCCTTCGCTGTCTGTCTACTCGGCGGAATGCCGGCTCACACACACACACTCTCTCTCTCTCTCTCTGCTTCTTTTTGCTGAACCTCTATTTCATGCTATTTTCTTTATCCGTTCCATTTTTTCTACTTTTCCTAGTCGTCGGGGAAAAGTAAAAGTTGGAATGGAAAAGGAAGAGGAAGTATAGTGAAAAGAGGAAACATGAGATGATGATCTGGCCAGCTTGGCAATACTCTGTCCAAATGAATGTTCGCTTTCTTGGAAAAACTACATTGTATATCTTTAGTATGAATCTTTTTCTATTTTCATCTCTCTCTCTCTCTTGACTTGTCTCCTGCCTTTTCTTCCTCTCCTCCGTTGCCTCCATTTCATTTTCCCACTTGATTAGACTTTTGTGTTGTTTTGTTAACTGATGCTCGCTCGTTTCTATTGTGGATACATGTATCTTTCAGATACAAACAAAGATCTTTCCTTTTAGAGTGAGACTTACTTTAAGCACTGTTTGCACTTAAGACCGAGTTGTATAGTTCGAGTTGAGAGAGACTATAGAAAAATAGGTTGTTGTTTTCGAGGGTGACCATGCTATGGACACGTACACGTCATATTGTTTGATATGAAAAGTTTTTATCTACTTTCTCACCATTCCTATACTTTCTGAAATCCACATTCGGTGGAAAAGGAGACTTATTATTGGTGTCGTTGACAGAGCATTTCAAAGACTCAGTTTGAACGCTGTAACCACATCTCAACTGGTGTAATTTATATATTTCTGCGTAGCCAGAGATGTATAAATGCAAGTTTTCAATGTATATCCCTAGTCTAGTAGTAATTATTAAAGAATATTTTGTGGTTAAAAGCCAGTTTTATACTTTTCCACGTTTTAAATCGTTATGAATGCAGGTGATGATAAAACCTAAGTACACATTTTACCTAGCCGAAGTTCACAAATAAAATTAATGGTGTTAAACATGTCCTATACATCGTTACCATTAATTGTTAGCGAGACGTAGTTGAGTATTTTAGTTGACAAACACGACGGAAACATAAATATTAACATTTCGCAAGTTACTATTTGCCATCGATATTGCAAATATTGGTAACAATTTAAAAGGCAAGATGTGAAGAAGTTCATGCATCCGCAGGACCAATCGTATGTGCTCCATGACCAAGTCAAGCGTATGAATGAATTTTATGGATCGATCGAGTGTTGGAGCAAGTCTATTCCTCTATTCCTCGCCATCAGCTAGTGTGGAGTTACTAAAAAAGTGAGAACGTCAGTACTAGCACCTAAACACTTCCTTCACGGCATAAATGCACATACGCATAGGCTTACTTACATAATATGGTTGTACTGAAGTTTCGGTCCAGTTCGCTATTTTCATCGCATCAACAACTCCACCATACTTTAAGTATCTGCGTGGGTGTCGGTGGCTGAACGCTATAAAACAACATATGCCAGGAACGAGCATTGAATGAACTTTGAGCAAACTTAATAAACTGTGTGTGTGTATGTGTGTGTACCGTGTGTGTTATTGACTGTAAAGAAAGTTGCAGTGACTCGGTAAGACGAACACTGGAAGAAGAAAAAAGTCCTGCCTGAGAGAGAGAGAGAGAGTTCGAATCGAACTGTGTGAGTTGTTGTAAATACCTGGAAACTACCCCAAATATATAGTTGTTGAAGAAAGCAAACAAGAAAAAAGCGTACTAACTTCTTAGCGTCATTTCATTTCACTCCGAAATACACACATACCTTCACAGTGTACCGTCAACGTTCCGTTTTATGTACCATTTCCCTTGTTTATTACGGCGAGAAGGTTGGCGAAACGCATTGTTTATGTTTGTATTAGAGCGTGACATGAGGAGACGAAGAAGGTGACTCTTATATATATTGTGTGTAATAAAAACACGACAGATGATTACACAAAGTCTTGATCTGACTGACACAGAGCACTTTTACTTTTTCCTATGATGCACATGAAAATATGCAGCGGCTGGATGGTAGATGATGGCATAGTAGAGTTCGCATAAAAACTACGTAAAGCATACTTTCATTTCATGCACGAGTTGCAACGACAGTCGGTGTGCCAACTTTGATCTCACAGTCCTTCATCTTTGACTGATTTTACGTGTCCTTCCTAATCTGGAAATTTTTGTCTTTTACAACTTTCACATAAACTAACTCGGCAACTTTTTTGAAATGAAATACTATCGAGCATATGTGCATCTCTGCTTCATTTTTTGTGAGCTACTTTCTATGAAATTTGGACAATTTGGTGATGAATAAAAGGAACACAACAGATTGATTGTGGAGGCGTAGATATTCCTCTTTTGGCTGAGATGAATGAAAAATGCTTGTATTGAAGATGTTATGACGGTAGATTTTCCAAAAGGTTTCCCTCGTCATCTCGAATCAAACCAACTGATCTGTGATCCTCCTCAAATCCCTCCTGTCATAAATCAAAAGAAGGTTAATTTAAAACGATGACAAGCTGAAAGAGGTTTTTGAGGGAAGGAACACGCTTATACATGTAGACATTCTTGTACTTTTCATTCCATACAATTCAACAAATACGTACATATATTTATATATGAACATCATATAATATTTGGTGGTTGATGGTGGCATCCAAAAGGGGAAGAAAGATGTTAGATTTTGTTCAATTTATACATGCACATATACGATAATACAGGGTTAAGGCAATGTAGAATTTTCAACGTATATTCTCCTTGTTCTGTAATGCATCTGAAGCTCTTTTCACTTTTTATCCTTTCCCCGCGCGTATGCATATTCCTTTTTACAAAATTGGCATGTTCCTTCCTTTCCCTGTTTTCTATGTCGCTTACGGATATCTCACAAAATGTGCACAACGACGACGGGCCATAAGCAACATAAAGAATGGATTCTCTCTTTTGTGTGGATTGGGAAGGCCCTCTGCTCGTACTCTCCCTTTCTCTTCTCGCGTTATTGACAGGCTTCATCATTAAAGAGAAGCGGCATCCTTTCGGGAGACTGGAGGAGTCGTGTTATTTCCGACCAATGGAAGCTAAATAAATGTATACAGAGAATTGAATGATGATGATGAGTAGTTGGAATAGATTTCTCCAAGTATTTGTGGATCACTTTATACCTATAGCATGGCAGTAGGAGTACAGGATCAATTCATTTCGGAACAGACACACACGAAGTGAACTCACAATCGTGCAGAGAGGGGGAAAGTATCTGCTGTAGTGGAGGCAGCTGAGAGAGCTGATTGTGTAAACAGAGAAAAGGGAGTGATGAGTGAGTGAGATGAAAAGGAGACCGAGATGACGAAGAATAGCGAGAGAGAAATGGAATGCACACACAAAACAAAAGCAAAGCAAAATATATATAGTATTTATATGGAAAATACTTGGGAGAGAGCGAGCTAGAACTAGAGCTGTTCTTTACAATAAAACCTTGTATACATGAGAATCCAATAATCTCACTTGTTTCCTCGTCTTCATCATGATCATCATCGTCAATGTTTTCACCATCGCCACCGCCACTGATTTACTTTTTAGTGATGGCACCACGCACACCACATCCAACTTCGAGAGTGCGAGTATTGCTTTAAGCCGGCTGACGATGAGTTTGAGGAGATGCGGGGTTTTTAGTAAAAGTTTTTTTTTTCATGGCGGTTACAATACAATAATTCCTTTTTCCATCGGGCTTCTTTCTTCTATCCTCTTCTTCCTCTACTCTTTTCCCTACTTTAGCCTCCTTCCTTTCATCTCTTCTCTCCATTATTGCTATTATTATCGTCAAGATCATCAACTCATAACGTTCACTTTAATCATCGAGCAGAGGAGTGCAGATTTCTACTCAGCTCTGCCTCTTCAACGGAGAGATAATACCACTTGGTGTTGTGATTAAGTGAATCATTTTATTCTTTCATTGAGACCAAGTTGGAGTGGAGTTGTAGACGGCGGCAGTATTAAGCGATGGCGATGATGATGAAGATGATGTACAGATACACACTCACACAGACATTATACTTGTATACCTCTCCCTTTTGTTTCCAAGCTTGTATTCTATACACCACTTCACCATCATCAACACTTTCATTGAATCGAAGAAGAGAAAAGCACGACTAAAAATGTCTGCAGAGGAAAGCCGACAGTTGTTTTCCCTCTGGCTTTCCTTTTCGTTTCATTTTGTGGGAACGGGGAGAGGAATATAAATATAGTAAAAGTATATAAGTGTGTTCCCGTGATCATCATGATGTGGTAGTGATGTGGAGAGGCCATGCATGCATAATGCTGCTCCTCACTACTTTTCCCACTCTATTTGTTATAAGTAAAAAACAATGAACAGTTAATCCTGTGGAAGGAAAGTGGGTGCTTAGACTAAATGATTTTGGAATGTGGAAACTACTGCATTCAAGGTGTACTGCTTTTAGCTCTCTCTCTCTTTCTCTCTCCCTTTATTCATTCTCGCTCCATTTACTACTTTTCTCATTATCTTTCTCCGGTAGCCGTGCATAAACACTTTGTGCCATAAAGGTAATGAAATAAGCAGAAAAGCTAAGGCCCTCAGCGTACTATATGCGTCGTCGTCATCATCATCATCGCCAATGAAAGTAATGCGTTCGTAAAGGAAAATTCACTTTGCTTCCGCCATCCGCCAAGAAAACAAGTTGACATGTGTGTGTATCAGTTGTTAACCTTCAGACGCTCGGAAGGGGATAATTTTTTTTTGAAATAATGTACAAAAGTGAAGAAAGGGATGATGAGAAGGGAATGATCAACTGGAAATGGCTGAGGTACACACATCTGATTAGATTAGGATAATTATGGTGTGCCGAAATTCAATTAAATTCTCTACTTGATGTTTGTTCATATTATCATGTCAGAATCAGAGATCATAATCTATTACATAAGTATATACATCATCCATATATATAGCAAAAGGACAAACTAAGATATAGCGTTAGATATATATTTAGACAGAGGGAGAGTATTATAGTGCTTTGTAATCAGTTGCTTGAACGGAAGCCATATCAAGGTTCTCATTGTTACGTTCAATTGGCCCATAGGCTTTTTCCTCGCCCTGTGGAATGAAATGACTGGTTTGGGTTTGAATGTGTTTTTGTTACTCGGTTCACTTAATTGAATTCTTTGTGTGATATTGGGCTGATGCACACACTCTCTTCAGCTGGTTCTGCTAGGAACGAAGAGTGAGAGGGAGAGGGGACACAAAGATGAAAGGAGAAAGACGGTCTCCCTCAAATAATGACTTAATGAAAGATGAGGATGATGAACTGGCTGGTCTCCTTTCCACTAATGTAAAATCCAGTATACACATTTATACATAATACCCACCCACACGGTTTTACTCTTCCTCTTGTTTGTAGTGGTGTGGCTGGAGAGAGAGAGGATGAGATGTGAGCGTGAAGAAGACGGAAATTAATGAGGTGTTCACAAGATTGTTTTTAATGCGTTCCAGCTACAAGGAATCTCGTCTGATGTAGTAATGTACAAGGGCCTTTGTACTCTCGCTTCGTCTCGTAGGTTCTCTTTTGTTACTCACGTACACATTTGATGATGACGACGACCGCCGCGGCGTCCCTTGTTTGTTCGAGCGTCTGCGTGGGTATATGCCCACCATAAAGTCGGTGGTTCTGACGATGAGTAGTATATGGTGATTAGTACAATTGAGGGATGAAAGGGATAAATATTATGACGAAGCTGGAGAATAGAAAAAGGGAAAATCTCTGCTAGCAATTTTCCACATCCTATATCCTTATTGTGATTGGCTGATTTACTAGAGAAGCATCTTGGGATTACATAAAATGCTTTAGTAAATCAGTATGTGTGCATGTGTGTGGGAGAGAAAAGCGGAAAACCAGAGAGCATCTGAAAGTGAAAGGCAGATTAGTAATTTTTGGTTGGGTTGTAAATGCTTCCCATCATCATCGAAGCAAAAATCTCTCTCATTCTCTCTTCTCTCTCCAGCGTTTGGGGAAAACGAACTCGTATATTTATGAATGTTTTTGGGATAATATGGAAAGTTGTGACTGATGATGCAAATGTTGCTAGTTCAGCAAGATATTTTTCTCTCCATTTTCCGCATTAGCTGTATACTGCTACCTTGCCTATCCTCATCTCCTCTTGTTCGCCTGGAACAAAGTGTTGTATGTCGGCGAGAGAAGAATGCACGGATGAATTATGTAGTAGAGTGATATTCCCTATCAATGCCATTGCCACAAAGAGCGAGTGGAGCCAACTGGTTGTACTCTATTAATCGATGATGGCAAGCGTGCAACTAAAGTCTAATACTTGGGTTTCTATTTTTTCTAATTGTCTTCTACAAAAAGAGAGCTGGGGAATTCCCTCGGAGTTATTAATAGTGTTCTCTGTTCTCGATCATTCACGAACTATTAGCTCACACGACGCTCTGCAAACTATTACTCTTGTTTCTTCAGTTTTGGCATAAACCTAAATGAATAACGAGAGAGAGAGAGAGAGAGAGAGAGAGAACATGAGTTTTCTCCGCCGATTAATGGGTTATACTTATGAAAGAGTATAATACACATTTGGTAGTGATGAACTTGACGATGATAAAGGAACTGTGTAGGGAATGGGAAATGCGAAAAGCATCCGATGCGAATAATGAAAGCCAAAACCGATACGGAGAGAGGGAAAAGCAGAGTGTGTTTTCCACATCCACACGAGACCACAAAAACGGCCCCAGCTGCCGCTTGTCTACTCATTCATAACGATCAGGAGAGGAGAGAGCACCAGGGAAAGTGCACTGACTGAGTATAGCACAAGCCCTCAACTAAACTCATTTCTCCACCATTCATTTCCCGTTTTGGGGAATGGGATGTATGTACGTTATGTGTGCTGCGCGGGGCCTCCTGCTGGAGAAAATAATATGCTGGTTGGTCTGTATATATGCTCCTCCATCCACATCTACCATATCATTTCGCTTTTTTCAGACCCTAATTGCCTTCCTTGCCTAGGCTCAATCACTAATGGCTAATTGACTTTGCCTCCTGACAGCACCATTTCACTTGGAATTAAAATGCTATATTTCAAAAAGCATGCGGAGTCTGCATCTGTCTGCTTTCACTGATTTTTCATTCATTTCAGGACCAGAAATATTATACAAGGGATGAGAGAGAGAGAGAGGAGAGGGGAGGAAGGCGCTTGTAGAGAACCGAGGAAAATTAGTAGATGAATAGAGGGGATACAGAGTTATGGGAAGGACCTATTCCATCCTTCTTTCCCTTTCGCAGACGTTGCTGACATGTACTAATGATCTCACAGTCTACTTATTCCAAATCATATCTAATTGTCACAATTATTTAGTCTCGAGAATATTTTAATAGAATTAATGATAAGAGCTGCTCCATTTCCAGTTGAGAAAGAGGGATGGTCTTTACTCAGTCTGTTGATTTGTCCATCTATTCCCATCACTCCTCTATTGCCTTTTCTCATGAGCAAGTTATCTCGTTTCGGAGAGGGGACTGAACTCTGTGCAAAACTTATAAATCTTAATCATCAGTCTTGTAGAGCTGCTAGCGATTTTAAGTAAACACACACACATTGAAAAAAGTAGACTTGTTTGCTTTGTTTTGAAAGGGCAATTCGGAAAAGAGATACATTCCAGATAAGTAAACACAAAAAGTTGTACACTGGCACAAGGAAGAGGAAGAGAGAGAGAGACGTCAGTATGAATAAATTTGCTCTGGATAAACTTGATTACTCCTTGGAGATGTGATTAATTCTTTTGCTGGCTTCCCTTCCTCCCTCGCCAGCACTCCTTCATGTCTTATCTTCCTCTCATTGCTCATTGCTTATCCAACTCACACAGACATCAGAGAGTGTGCTTGTGCCGTGGTTGTGTAAGTCACTAGTCACATTTAAGCAGTCGAGGAGAATACGCATTTTCTCTCAATGTTTCTGTTTCGTGCAGGGCATTGAGAACAAAACTCGTCGTTGTCTACTATTTTCGAAGCGCAGAGTATAATTGTAAACACACACGGCGATGTTCTCCTTGCCAAATAGTTTTTTGTCTGGCAAACATGCCCCCATATATACTTTTTCTCTATATACGCTGCTGTAGCCAGTCCTTCATCCATCTCTTTGGCTTGACTGAAGAAGAGAAAGTAGCAAAAAAGGATGCAATGCATCTCTCTCTTTTTAGGTGTTTTCCCTTGGCTTTTCCTTATCTCTCATCGTATACATGACTTTGTGGGAAAGGATATGAGACGGTGCAGGGTTCCAAGGTTGTTTTGGTCTCCTGAGTTCGAAGAAGTAAACAAACAGCACAAAGCCACTTCACTGGAGGCATGTTCACTTGATCAAGTCAAACGATAAGATCCATTCATTTACAAGTTGAGCGAGATGAATATGATATTGGAGAAAAGACTAGGACTACTAACATTTTAGTTAAAGAAGATGCAGGGATTGCTTGGGTAGTTATTTTTTGGAATCATGTCTATATAATTTGCTTCGCTGTCGGCTCTGTTATCCTCTCTACATACATTTAGTATGATTGCTAGTGTGAGCAAGCCAGGGAGTCCCTCCATTTTTCTTTGTCAGTGAATGACCAAAAGGGAACAGATACTAAAAGCGGATGCGAAAACGGGAATATTTCGTCTGTTTGCTTGGATGAGCATAAATGTATTCGTTATCCGTTGATTGCGATTGTAGAGTAGGAGAACTCATGTCGTCCAGAATATATTGAAAATTGTGGTGAATCCACCCAGAGGAGCTGACAAAAGGTGCTGCTGTGAATATGAATAGTCATTTTTCTTCTAAACCAAAACCTATGCTTACTCCGCTTTTCTAAAGGAGTTAGCGGCAGATCGAAGGTCTCAATTTTTATCTCTTGTGTTTTTCCCATGCCATCCCTTTATCTCCCTTTTGTCGATATACTCGATATGTAATTATTCATGTGCACATCACATCACGCAATTCTTTATGATTCTTGAGAGTGCTTCCCTTTTGGAGTTGAAAATTGCGAAGTGGGAGTGGGTAGTGGTTGCGTGGTTAGAGCACACATACGACGACCCATCCTTATGTAACCTGCTTCCAATTCCTAAGTTTATTCACACATTCCCCCGCTCTGTTTAAGCAGTAATACGATAATCCAATTACACTAAAGAATAAATTGAATCTATCAATGTTTCCATCTTGCTTCTCTCCACTTTGTCGATGGAGAGAGAAAAAGGAGGAGAAAGCCATCGAAGGGAATAGTAAAATATACTTATACTTTACTGTACTGGAAAGTCTTTGCTCCCAAGACGTGATCTTGCAAGTGAAATGATGATTGATGATGTGACTTGAAGCAGTATACTCATCATCGTCCTAGTCATCATCATCATCTAGTAAAAACGGAGTTTCTAACTACAACTTCTCCATATGCACCCTTCAATGAAACATCCAATCCCACCCTTTTCTGTTATGCATCATTTTTATCCCAGTTCCCAAGAAATCCGAGGGGACTTTCACTTCTCTCTGCATAACAAGAAAAACTTGCAAAGTATAGTGTTAGTAGTTGTAACCTGAAGCTTGAAATCAATGAAAGTGGAGCATGGAGAAGCAAGAGGGAGAGAGAGAGAGAACTCTCTTGTTTCTTTTCTCGGTTGTCGCCGTAAGGAAAATGTATTGACTTTAGCCGTCCTTCTAGTTACATACGGTATGTGTGTCACGTATTTCAACTTGCTTATTATTCCATTTAAATATTAGCTGACTCTTGAGCCAATTGACAAGGGAGAAAAAATGTGGTAAAATAAGAAAATGAGGGAGTGTTGCTTGCTCTTCATACTCTTTTTTGGCCAAGGGGATACAGCCTTTTCAACCGAAAAGAAATCCTTCAACTGTGTCGGCATAATACAAGAAGATTGCTTTTATGCCAACGTTCAATTCAAATATTTAAGTGCATACACAAGCTTTTGTTATATATTCTGAAATTACATAATGTCATTTCCATATTATTAAGATGCATTTGGCATCCTCCTTTCATCATAATTTTCATCATTAGTCTCTCACGACAAGGATATAGGCTATAGGGGGACATATGATAAAAAGGCTTCATGCAAAACAAAATCGTGACTTAATCAACTAACTTTTCTCTGACTTGACGAGTTCATGGATGAAGTGTGCTCATTTTTCTTGATTGACACTAGAATATCAATATAATACTGAACTCTTAAGGGGATTTATGTAAGAGTATACACGTATGAACATTAAAAGCAAATTATAAAACAAACAAACTTTCTACAATTGATATTGGTACTCAGTACATTTGTATGTATTTAAAAGAGGAATTGTGTTAACTTTGAGAGGAATCACGATTATTTTAAATTCGTAATATAATTAAAACACACTTTTACTCGAATTCTTTCGCCCGTATAGCATCCTACGTTAAAGTCACGTTTCTTCTACATAAAATTGTACACCATGAATTGAAATTTCACTTTCTCTGTATTTTTTCTTATTAATAACTCAGTCACTCACGATCAGTATGTGTTGTAATAATAAAAATATGTAGAGGGGCTTTGAGTGACTGAAAAGTTATCTTCAAAAGAGTGTACATAAATATGAGTAGGTAGATGTACAGTGAACTGAGTGAACATCATTATTATACAACAACGGTACGTGTGCATTTTCGCCCCTTTCTGTACTTGCTCTGTGTAGCAAGCACAAACAATTTTCAAGATTTTTGAGAAGAAGGGGGAAGCTAGACATATATGCGGAGAAGTATTTATATAGGAACATATTTTCCCTTCCCATATACATGCATACAACTCGCTTTCTTTTTCACCGCACATAAGATTAACCATCTCAATCCTCCCTTGCCCTTGTGGCTGCAAACATACGAAAACCGTATTCCCAACAACACATATGATAATAGTAGTGTAGCGTTGAGTGAAGGAGGTAAAAAGATCCATTCGCTAAATATGGAATGCATCAAAAGAAACTTTTGCATCATTCATTCTCTCCTTTTCATATCATCTTTGAAAGGAGAATACAATGAAAGAGAAGATTTTCTTTAGTTGGCACGCTTTGCTGGTTCCTCGTCACTCGGCGGCAGCAGCACGCAGTAATTTCCACGCAACCCCAAATCTGCTTCTTTGGATTTCCTTTCACCTCTTTTTAAGGCATAAAAAGAGATGTAAACCCTCAAGAGATGTATTTGGATGTACAATAATAACTCAGGAGCTTGCAACGCAACGCGTAGAATTCAAAAGATCAGGTTTTTTGTTAAAATGCAGTCGGTCATGATTGTTATAGTTGTAGTTGAAACTGCTGTACCTGGTCATAGAATTCAATGGATTCTTGAATGAACGCAAAGATTTTGGCTGGATTCAATGTTACCAAAATGTCCTTCCCGTGTACAGCTTACGCATCTAAGTATTTGCGAGGAGAGATGCGTACTGTTGTTATATTGAAAGAACCCGGAATAAATACACATTTCTAGCAATAGCAATATTGCGAATTCCACGAATGTATATAAATAGTACCTTTGTGGTACCGAGAGATTTTTACCTGATATTCGTCATGAAATTATTTCATGTACCTCCAGTAGACATTTGGGGAAATAAAATGTTGCGAAGAAATCACACCAGGTTTTCGGCGTCTCAGCAGGAGCCTCTGTTGAGTTGCTGTTATCCTCACTTGTAGAGTGTAGCTGGGTGCAACATACTTTTGAGATTAGTGATTGGAAATAAACGAAAGAAAGAGAAAAGCTATGTATTGCTCTGATTTCCACAATTCAATAGATTTAACTGGAAAAAGTAGGTTATCACATTGGCACAAGAGGGATAAAAGAAGTGAGAAATGCGAATGTGAGTGGATGAGTGAGTGTTGGAGAAAGTGGAGAGAGAAGAGGTCATTACCCATTTTTACGGATTGCTGCCAAGTGTTGGGCACTCTCCACTTGAGGAACTAGAACGAATGTACTTAATACATGCTGTGAGATTCTTGCTTACTAGACTTGGTACTAATGGAAGAATCTGTTCAGACGGGGTAAAAAATGGGTGCATCATGCGGTGTGCAATGGCTGGTAAAAATTGGAAACTATTATGAGTTCTTTCTTGCATTATTAGAGCATGATTTAATAAGTGCAGCAATTGAACTATGATTTGTTTAAGATAGAAGATGGGACTCAGCATTATATATAGTTAATTTTAATTGAATGACAAAAGATGATAATTTTTTGTATTTGTTTCGTTTCTTGCAGACAATGAGCCTGAGTCAGTTGTACTCCGCAGTGATCATGATGACCTGCGCCTTCTGCTACTACAACAGTCTCAACTGTGGCTTTGTGTTTGACGACGTGAGTGCCATTCGTGACAACCGTGACCTGAGACCGCATACACCTCTTAAAAACCTCTTTTTCAATGACTTCTGGGGGACCTCAATGCAGAAGGTAAGAAAAAATGTTACTTTAGCCAAATAATTCAAGCGACTAATTACGACAAAAATATATACCTACAAAACTCTCGCTGTCTCACCCTTGCCTACGCAGTTTACTCTCAGAAGCTACTATTTTATCCAGAGAGACAGTTTTCTTTTTCAGTTCAACTTTTCCATGCATAAAAACACGCGTGCAAAACTTTTCAGCTTCCGTTTGTAAGGTTAACCTCCGGAGATCAAAGTTTTCTTCGTCTTCTCCTTTTTCCTTAACTACGACTTTCTTTCAACAAACTAACTCCGTATTATGTACGCTCTTCTCTCTCTCCCCAAAAAAATATTATCATGAATCGTAAAAAAGTATTCTCTCTACTTTCTGTCATATCCACAAGAATATAAAAAAGTGTATACGCTTGTGCATACGAACTGACAAACGGCACAAAGAAACCAACCCATCTCCATTTCACTGATATTCCCCTTTATGCCAACAACCACGAAAGCTTGCACACAAAAACTAAAACTACACGAGCATATATGTGTTTTTATCTTTGTCCTCGTTTCTCCTTTTCAAATAATATGTAAGTACATACATACACGCTGTTACTATCTGTCGACCCATCTTGCAATTTTCTCTCGTCTGATCTGCTCTCTCACTTGCATTATCCCAATCTCCTTTCTTTTTTTGTCTTGTTCACTAGATTCACATTCTTATCGATACGAAACAGCTCTCGAGCAATAGAATAAGAAGAGAGAGAGAAACAACGTACGAAACATGTTCGAGTTAAGTTGGAAGCAGGAGAGAGAAAGTGGAGTTGTTGCAGAGATAAAATTGTATACAGATTTGTTCCACTCACTTCTCCTTTTTCCTTTTTATGTCCTGTTTTCATTTTTTCCATCTCAGGAAATATATATAGAGATTCGTTTGAGAGAACAGGTTTAGCAAGACAGATAGCAAGATGGGAGAAAAGAGAAAGGAGAAAGACAAAAAAAGTGATATAGACAGAGAATGCAATATGTGCGGCAGTAGGCAACATATCTCTCTAAAGCTTTTGGATGACTAGATGGTGAAAGGAAATGCCATCGTTTGAGCAAACCAAGTGTAAGTAAGACACAGTGAGGAGAAGGAGAGAGCATTGTACTGGTCTCGCGAGCTTCTTCTCGATCCTGTTTTAGGGGCACACAGATACAATCTCCTCAACACGCATGTATCAGCAAAAAAAGTTAAAGCTTTGGACTTTGCTGAACATCATGTATTCAGAAAATTGCAATGTGTACTGCTTGAGCTCCAGCTTTCACTGCTCTGGTCAGAGATAGTAGCTCCAGTAGTAGTGTGTTTAACATTTCCAGTTGGAGAGAAGACATATCTTTCATAATATTCCCTTTTATTCTCTCTTCATTCAAACTCACAAATGTTTGTATAGGCAATTTTTTAAACATATTATTTCCTCGAATCAATGAAACATGGAACACGAGACTAAATGAAATTTGCAAAAGAGCCCGCAGGCTCTGGACCGGAAATATTATAATTCTTACTTTTCATCAGTCCAGTGTCCAGTCCTCGGTTTCAAGTTATATTTTGGCGAGTCAAAATAATTTTTCGTTTAGTACATGTGAGCACTATAAATATGATATGTTTATATAGGTTTATGCTCTGAGATACCTTCACATCTCACAGAGATACACAAATATAGAATGAGTTGTGATAAGGATATACACTCGAGATCCTGAAGTGGAAAATGGTTAAGGGAGCATTGTGAAAGCTGACTTTTGTGAATATGAGTAAATGCCTGACTAAACTAGTATGACAGCATCAGGTAGAGAGCACAAACAACTGTGAATTCCCACTGCGTTTCATCTTGATCACAGCGTTGTCTTTTCCATCTGACATTGTGACTCTTCTCAAACTGAACACGAGACAAGATAAAGTAAATGGGAAGGAGAGTGAGAAATATAGGAAACATGAGAGTTTTTAGGTAAAAGTGAAAGTTGACTCTGACTCGCTCTCTCTTCTCTCTCTCTCCTCCGAAACAATCATCCAATTCAAACTAAAGCTTGAAGGGGAAACCTTACAAGAGGAAGTACTCTCTTGCCGGTGCTAGTGCTGTTTTGCTTCTTCTTTTCGCTCTTTTTTCTTTTACATAATACCCCACTCCCAATCTTCAACTTTGCAAATCGAACGAGCAATGCATAAACAATTCATATGTAATTCGCATAGTAATAGAGTCTTTACAATTCTGAAAATGGTCCCAGAGTCTTATCTCCCTCACTCTCTCTCAGAGACTCAAAATAAAAATCCTATCGCCTTTCCTCATGTAATATGGTACGCAGAAGACGCCCTTTTCAATCTTCACATTTTCTCCTTGAAACCATGTACGTAATATCCTGCTCATTTACACATATGCACGCTGAATACTGCAACTACACACTTTCTCCATCTATTTTTCTCTCATTTTTTTTCTCCGAAGAAGGAAAAGTTGAAAATGAAACGGGAGAAATAACCGAGTGTATTCTAGTTGGATGGAAATGGTCTCGGTCTTACAGGTTTGTCGACATTATTCTTTCTGTGTAAAAGTGTACGAGGCGACAAGGAATTGAGAAATAAAAAAAGAAATGATCTCGCAAGGAATCAGGAAGTGAGGAAAAGGAAAATAATGATCGCTACAAGCACACATATGGGGTATATCAAGCAAAGATTAATATGGAGAAGGCGTGATAGTTGAGAAAGTGAAGTGGTTGGGGATTGAGTTGAAAAATCAGGGAAAAAATTGAACTTTTCTCATATGGCATGTGTGTGTGTTTCGTTACCATCAATTGAAAATATATATGTCCTGAGAGATATGCCTATGTCAAAAGGATTTTGAAAAATGCAGGTTTATCACCTTTGCACAAAGGGAAAGGTTATTTTCTGATGGAAGGAAGTTGGGTTTTGTGTAAGACGGATTTAGAGAGTGTGAAATGGAATGGGGAAAGTATCAAATTTTAATAACTTTTTCGTCTTGGAAGTAGAAGAGGGGGATCTTGCGTTCATTTATTATTTTGCTATAATATCGCGTTTCTTAATTCCACGAATTTATATTTTTAACAAGGGATACGAGTCACGCGTCACGCTCCGTGCTTGTGCCCTCAACCATTTTCACGCTGGAAAATCTGTAGAAAGTTATAAAGTCGAGAGAGGTGAAGTTATATGTCCTCATCTTTGAGAAGAAGCAAGATGAGATGAGTAGCTTGTTGGCGCGTGTTGTTCGTACTTGAGATTGAAGGTGGGGGTTTTTTAAAGTAGGGGAGTAAGTAGGGAAACATATTCATTCGCCAAGGGTAAAAAAAATTATGCTCATTTTAATGAGCTCTTCTTTCCACTTGTGTAATTGGAGAAATGTTGAGGCGATTGTTATTTTGTTCAACCATGTTTGTACTTGAGAGAAAGTCAAGGTATGTTAATGTGGGTAAATAAACAGCTGGGGATCGAGAATATGAGGAAAATGTGGAGCACTAGTAAATTGTAGCCAGAGCAACCTAATTTAATTATGTTGTGATATAATATTAGGCGAATTTTATATATAATTTTATTTAATGTTACGTAATTAATAAGTTTCCTGCTTCCTCATATGCCGGATCAAGGAAAAGGTATTTGTGGAAACTTGGATGTTTTAGAAGTTACGCAGTACCTATCCTAATTCAGTTTATATGTTTATACGCAGACCACCACATATAGTTTTTGTGGTTGCTTTGAGGTTATAAAGATAAACAGGCAAGTTTTAGAGAACAGAAAATTAATTTAGTTACGTTACATGTGTACTGTGATATAATAGCAAGGCACCTGTCTGTAACATAAGCTAAGTCTTCCGCAAACATTTATGTGATTATGAAAGTTTAAACAACTCATTTTTGGCCAAAATTGAGATTAGATATGCCGAAGTGATGACAAATTCAAAGTTTTCATAATTGTGTCAGACAAGTTTATTGCCTCATGACAATGCAATTAAAACATCTTGTATCTAGCATTTTTATTCTAGTAGACCGTCACCCGGCTGTACTCAAACTTATGCGATATAAACTGCGTGTCTAATATCCTAAACGTGAAAACCTATCAACATCATATAACCGAAAAATTGCCAAATCCTGCCTCTTTTCAATTAACATAACTTCAGTGACTTGGTTTCCGCGAATTTCATCTGAGAAGAGGTTCATTGAGCTGAAACTGAACTGAAGTGTGGAATATTGAAAACACAAGATCAGACTGTCCAACGAATTCAAGTTTTTCGCCTTTGTTCACCATACGTATTTGCAGGAGCGTAATTTACGTATTCGTGGTATTCGTACTCACACAAGAAATGAATTTTAATAATTTCTTGGGTTATCTTTCGTTTCTACTGTGAGCGCTTCTTTACTTTACAAGGGTTTCTCCATATAGTTCACCAACCCAGTCACACTAGTTATGTCGGTCGCTTTTATTTAAAAACTCGTTGACATTTATTGTCATCTTTATCTCGATCTGCTCCATTTTACTAGCCCTCCGCCCTCCCTCTCAAAACTGAGATTGGTCTACTGGAAAAGCGAAAGATGCTTGTTCTCGGAGAGGAACAAAATCCATGAAGTAGACAATCATCTTCATTTCAGCGTCCTTAACTTATTCACAAATGAACATGCATACTCATACTCTGATTTTTTTTTTACTTTTGGCGACTTTCTTTTTATTCTCATTCCTTGAGTATGCAAAGCCTCCTATTCCTTCCTTGATATTTATATTTCTAGGAAACAGTGCAGTTCAAAATCTCGTTCTTCTAATGTGTGGCTTCATTTTCCCTATTACATATTTTCGCTCAATTTTTTCACAACCAATGTCGCAAATTTAATATAAGTTTAGAATGAAATAGCTAAAGATGATGAGCATCTTGCTTTCCATCCAATGTGGTAAGTTGTGAACACTGAGCTTGGAAATAATTGTTGAAAATGATGTCGTTGCATCCCGCTTTAACAAAATTCCATTAATAAGACTTTACATTTTTCACCATTTACTTCTGAATTTCACCAAGTTTCTGGAAAAAAATCTCAGGAAATCATCAGCCATGTATGAGAGGAGATAATATGCATGGTCATAATGATAAGGATGAAACATGCTCATGTTCTGCCACACGCAGAAGATATTGGATTCATGCCTGATAAATAGTCTACTCTTAAAAGTTGCACTTTAGGGCATCTGTCATTCACTATCTTTTACGCTTCGTTTTTAAACGACAAAAATGGAAATGTTCTCCCCCTTATCTCCCTCGTTTTTAATATGTTACATGCGATATGCGATACTCGATTATTTTTTCTCTCATTTTCCCATTTTTACAGCAATAATTTCGCATTTGATTTTCCTCGAGGAAAAAAAAGAAAGCCGAGGCTTTAGAGGCACGTTTCACTTCTCGCTCGCAGGGCAAAAAAAGCACATATATTACGAATGGAAAGATTTGATTGCGCTGTGATATACTTCCTCTCGTGACGTTTTATGGCCTCTTATGCAAATAGCGGAGAGGGGGAAAAGTTCCTCATTTCCTTGATGCATGCACACACACTCTCACTCCCAAAAAAATTCTACACTCCCCGCCCACTTACTTTTTTATTTGATCACTTTTCTGGTTGTGCATGCGAATAAAATGGTGGTAGTTCATAAAAAACTGTGTTCCAGTTTACTTCTCGTCGAGTGGGAGGGCATAGCCGTGTACTTCCAATTTTTTCTAATATTTAGCTGAAATTGACGTTAAGGGGGTGGTTTGAACGGTTGCATGAGCGATGGAAGCTTACTCAGATTGGAAGTTTTTTTCTTCTTCTAAAACATGAACGGGAAAATTCCTTTGTTTTTATCGGTAAAAATTGCCCTTTTTGTTCTTTGATTTTCGTGACTTGAAATGAAAGAAAAAAATCACTTGAGAGTATTCTTTGAATACACGCAGAAGGTACATTATTTTCTTCTCATCTGTCCATCAATCATAATTATCACTAGATATAGGGAAGTACCAAGTACAAAAAACCATATATACTTCTTTTTGCTTAAAGAGATTGCAAACATGATGGGCAACGCCCGTTTTCCTTACTAAAACCACGGGTTGAAAGTAAAAAAGTCATTGACTTCATTTTCCACGGTTAAGACTGGATTTTATGAAAAAATTGTGTATACTACCGTTCTGGGGCATTGTGCAAAGAGAATTTGGGAATTAAGTGGGGTATGCTCGAAGCTAAGAAGAAAGTTTATTTTTGGTAGAGGACGTGCATGGGTCTTTCACTCGCTTATCTGTTTCAAAGTCGCCGTATAAAGAATGGAACAAGAAGCTCGAATTTCTAAGTTGAGAGCGGAGAAGTTGGATGAGAGAAGAGGAGAGACCATACACAAAAGATAACTTCTCTCTAGTTGAGCCTAGGTACGAATTTAGTTCTCTCTGGATTGATAGAGAATAACAAAGTAGGTTTTGCGTCCAGATGGGATAAATGTGTGCGTGATGGGTTTTATAAGCTCCCTCCTATTACTGCATTTGTGTTATGTAACGTTCATTCTGTTACTTTAACGGGGAATATAGTTGGAAATTATGGTATGCGTGTGTGGGTCCATTTCCTCGCTTTGAAACTTCCGTCGGTCGGTAGTCGGTGCGGTGGTACCGTCAGGCTTTTCTGACGAGAAAATCGTATAGAGAAATGGAAAGGCGTATCTGTGTTCTTCACCTCACATATGAATATGAATTTTCTTGAGAGGAAGAAAGCGATTTGTGAGTGGATTGCCCCTCCCCTGTAACCAGTTTTTTAGTGTAAAAAGAGAAGAAGAAAATTCTGCATTATAATATTACCTCTCGTTTGCTATATTCGTCTTTTCCATCATCTAAATTTGTTCAATCCATTATTTGATCGTTTCTCTCATCTCCTCCGACCGGTTGAGTAAATAGTAGTTGATTTTTTGACTTGTTAGTGAAAATGGGAAGATAATCGAAGAAGAGAAAGGAAGGTGTTGCGTAAAATGGAACAATTTAATGGGCGTTATGATGATGGCCACGTTGATGATTTCCTGATTGTGTGAGTCCCTAATGGACGCTTCTGTTTAGTAGATTCTTCTCATTTCATTGAATGAAATGAATGCATTGGATGAATGTTGCAACTTGCAACGTGTGTTTGAAAGCAAATTTCACCGGTACGTGACTAAAACATTTACTATTTGTTTTTCTGGTTTAATGCGCCCGCACGATGGCCACTACTGTTTTGTCACTATTTGCCTCATTTTCTACCTTTTACTTCCACATTTGATCCAACTGATAATGGGGGAATAGCGGAAAGTAATCCCATTAGGGAGAGAGGGCACAACTACGTACAAACATTCAGCACTTGGCCACCCATTAAAACCAATAATAGATATTGGGAGAGGTTAGTATCAACATCAACCCTAGTGCTCAGCCTAGTGGTGAGTTGTGAATTGTTGACTATTCACACTTCCACATATCACTTGTGTGCAAGCTACTCCAGCTTCGTGTAAATGCAAACACTTATTAGAGGAAATCGGTATAAAGAATAAACCGCGGCGGATTAAAGTACATAATCGTGCTGTTGGACGCAGACATAAGTGGTTACCTACGCCAAAAGAAAAAATGACATTTTAATGCAACTTGTCATTGTGTCGTGGTAAAATTCTTCCAATTTAGTAATCCTCTTCCTAGCTAGCGTTGTGTATTCGGGGAAGTCAAAAAGTCATCATCAGCGACAAGCTCTCTGTTTGTCCATGTCTGTCTGACTGACGCCTCTTCTTCCGTGTAACTTTCCAGGTACTTTTTTACCTCGAGTGTGCGGCAATTTGCTCTCTGGGAAGTGTACTCTAAAGTCATTTCTTCAAGATTATGATGCGATTAGAGGAAAATGTTTAGTTTTTCCATTTCCCTATTTTATGCATTTTCTTTAGCAAATGTGTCAGATGGGATCATACTTGGGGAGCGTAACCGTCAGAGATTTTAAACAACAATTTCATACTTGAGTTATTTGAATAGGATAAGAAGAAGAGATTTGATGTGTTTCCACTTAAGGTTGCTGCGATTGTAATGGTAGATCCTGGAAAAATATAAGTAGTGGGGTTTGGCTTGGTGTCGGTTGGCGGAGAAAAAATGTACGCACAACAGCAATAAAAGTGCATTAAGTTAAATAAAATGAGCCTTTCATGGGGATTTATGTCGCATGAAATGAGGAACAGATAAAGGCCCATCCCAGAAAATGATGATGGCAATGGGGTAGCATTAAAAAGTAGAAATGGGGAATCAACCAGCCCCTATTCTTCTTCCACTGGGAGCAGAATGTTTCCTCTTTCTTTCTTTTGCATACATCGTGTCATGCATGAACATGTGGACCATGTTTAGTAGCTCCACTTTTGCTCTTGGTCTTGAATAGTCTTGATGTAAGTGGAAATTGAGGAGAGAACTAAACAGAGAATTCACACACACACACAACAGTGTATACTTTACTTACTTGAGCATACCATTTTGTCACATGAAGAATTTTCCTCTTCAATCCTTCACTATTGCCTCACATTTTTGCACGGAGAGAAAGAGTTTGTTGTATAAATCTAATGGTGGCGTGTTACATGCCTCCTCCCCTTCCACGTCTTGCCATTATTCTGATGTATTTTTTATTCACTTTTGACTCTCTCCAACAAAACATAAGGGATTTCTCCGAAAGCATTTTCCATTTATTGCATTCCGTTAAATGTATATATTTCGTGGTTATTTTCTACAAAATAGCTATTTTATCCGGAACATCAACTCAACGACATCACGTAACTGAGAAAAACTAGTGTACGTAGCTCCTTTCAAAGGTGTAATTTAGCAAGGAGCAGGTTGTTATTTGAGGCTGGATACGTAAATGTCTTCCTTGTTGAGATATATGAAGGATCCTGTGGGGAAAGCATCTAAAAATAAAATATATATTCCACATGGATAAGAATTCTTTAGCAACTGGTTTCATTTCAACTTGTGTGACTTGACTTGAGGAGAGATGACAAGTTGAAAAACCTGGGAAATGAACCTCGAGTCTAAAGTAGAGAGATGATGGAAAGAGATTATGGTTGAGCACTCATGAAAAAGCTACATTACAAAAAGAGCAATTAAAGGGTGCACTTACTTTTTTGTCTTTCTCCTCTCTTCAGGGGAGAATTTTTTAATGCTGGATGGAGCTCATCTATTGTTCTGATGTGTTGCCTTTACTCTCTCTCTCTCTCATGCTTTCGAAAAATGCTCGCTCTTTTATCACGATGAGACGTGTACAAAAGTTGACGCTTGACGTTCTCTCTTATTCGTATGCATCACAAGTTCCATCTCTCTCTCTCTCTGATTTTTTATGGTGGAGAACAATTCTCTCTCTCTCTTGGTGCAGAAAATGACTGATATGAAATGGGAGATGCTCTCATACAAATTCTTTTAGTCGTAAATGAGTTGTACACTTTTTACTGCTCCCTCTCGCCAATCCAATTTGTTCCCAGTGATGGAATGGAAGTTAACTGAAATATTAGGCTCTCGCATTCTCCAAGAAGAGTTCTTTTCATTGCTGACGTATAATTTCAAAAAAAAAGTAAAAGAGAGAACTCTTGTTTTCCTCCTATCCATCTCTTACTTAGAGAGAGAGAAAGTGAGGCAAAAAAGTTTTTTTATGTATTGCCACTCGTGTGAGTTTGTGTTAAGTGGTGCAGATTATAAGAGTAGAGTGGTGTGTTATGTTTTTTCTCTGTGTGTGTATTTCCACCCAGGGTAATATGTATTTTGCGTTTTTTGATGAAAAATTCCCTCTCCGTTCTCAGGAAGAACTAAGTGGAAGAGTCACTTTGCAATTTTAAAGACATTACGAAGGAGCTCATGCATGAGCAAAGAGACAAAAGCAACTTTACCCATTACTCTCGTGTCACGAATTTTACATATAGAAAAAATAAGTGTGCGAGAGAGAGTGTGTCTCTTTGCTTCTCTTTGGTACACTGTACTATTTTGCTGTCTCCCTTTCCCCAACTGTTTCTTTTGGTGTTTCGCAAAAGCAGCAGCATGATGGCTCTACTTATCTTCCTCCACTCCTTCGTTCCCACTGAATCCATAATAATCGCGGATGGTTTGCATGTATGCCCTAATATATGCATATGAAATAGAAGAAAGCGTTTCCTATCTCTATATTTCATGTGTAAAAATCAGACTGTTTTCTTTGCTTTCACTTCCAGAGAGCACCTACCTTTCTCTCATTCCTTGTCTCCAGTCTCCGCTCGCTACACGCTCACTGGGTCCATCAAAAAGTATTCCGATTTGGGTCGTGTTATTTTGATGGGAAAATCTTGTTGTTTGGCATTATTGTTATTTTTTCGGAGAGGATTTTCTACATGTGTAGCGGAGAGTGGCGCCGCATTTTCCTAAAATGTTTCGCTTGTTAATGTATCGCATCTCAAACGAGTACTACTGCGGAGCTTCACTTTCTCTCTCTCCCAGTATTTTTCACACACAACGCACCACACATTTCTTTGATATATACTCCATAAAATTCCCCGAACAAGTGGGATTTATAAATGAGTTAGGGAAAGTTTTCAGATTTTAACGCATTACGGATGAAAAAAGGGTTGTCATTTTAACTCTCTTAAGTCATCCCTTCTCTCTCTCTCCAAAAAATATACGAGGAATATGCTCCTGCCCTTTTCCACTCTCCAAACTGCTCGGAGACGTTAAGTTAAGTGAAGATTTCAAGTTGGGCTGAGAAAGGCGTCAAGTGGAAGTGTGTGCTTTGGCTCCATCATCGTCCCAACATCTTTTTACTCATTACCATGAATAAGCATAAAACGCCTTTTTCACCCACACACACAAAAGTAACTTTCACTTTTTTAATAGAGGAAATGCGGCAAATGCACCCAGCATTTTTTCAAGCACTTCATAATAAACACTAACGAAAATGGAATTCTTCGCAAAAAAATGGAAGAACGTAACGTGCTTTCCCATCGCGTTTAAACTTTTATCCAATCGCCATTTTTATTACTGAAGTAAAATGTGTTTTTCTATCCTCTGCTAAGAAAACACATCTTATCACCAGAGGAAAGCCGGGAGAAACGAGCACTGAAGGGAAGAGAAAGTACACATACGAAAATATACGAATACACATTCTAATGCAGCAGGAGCAAAGGGTAGAAAAAAAGAAGAAGCGATAAAAGTAGCGAAATGAAAATAGGCAAAGACGACAGTAAATCACTGAAAATGGTCATATCCATATCACTTATTGTCAACTGCTGCTTTATTGCCTGAGCCGTGCAAAGTCCGTGTAAAGAATTTTTACATTGAGAAAAAAATATATACACTCTCACATACACTCCACTCCACTACTTTAATTTTGTTTTGCAGTTTTTATTTCCCCCTTATCCCCGCATAGATCCAATTTTCATATTATACTCAAGCACACACATACATAAACATAAGAAGAATATCCACTTATCCTATTATGGCATGGTTGAGTAAGCTGTTGTGTGCGCACATTTTTTTTCGTCTATGTTATTGGTAATAAAGACGTGTGATACCAATTTAGTTGGGAATTTGGGAACAATGCTTTCTTCCTTTTTTTAAAAAAAATGTTTTGCTACGTACGTACTTTATGTTTACCCGCATTATGTCTTGTGATCCTTGGCAAATAGCTCCTGCACGATTTTGTGTACAACTATTATTTTTGTATGCTCAAGGATTTTCTTACTTCCTCGTCCTAAAGAGAGAGAGAGGGCACTAGTCAAAAGCAGTCATCTATGAAGAATGAACAAAACCGTGAATTAGAAGATTCATGAGAGCATCGAGGCATAATTCGAAGTGAAGGGGGACTCAAGAGGGGAAAAGGATGGAGGAAAAGAGTGAAAAGTTGGCTAGATGTAATTAATGGATTTGTTGCTTTCACTGATGAATGTGTCTCTGGACGCACTCTGTCAACTAATCGATATCAATTTAATCGAAGAATCTGCTTGTGTGTGAGCTCGCACTTTCCTCGAAATAAAAGTTTTCCTCTCTTCGCCGTAGCAAAATCTTCACGTGTGGTTCGTCTAACTACAAATGTTCTTTCTTGCACTCGGGTCGTCCTCGTCATCATCATCATCTTCACTTTTCTCTCTCTCTCGCTTTCCCGTCATTATGCTCTTCTCCTTCTCCTCTCGTAGTCGATTCACTCACCATGATTTCTCAGGCAGTGAAAAGAGAAAAGGATGGAGGAGACAGGCTTCCATTCATTTGGCGAGGGAGTGAGGAAAATACGCCGTGGCAAATGTGTGTCTTTAGAACTTTTGCTCGGGCACATGCATACCTCCTCGTTCGTGGTAATAACGGGGGAAATTAGACGATGGGAGAAAAGAAATTAGGAGGTGGTGGGAAGTGGGAGCTAACAGAAAAACAGATTTCTCTAGAGAAATTACGTCAAATATAAGACGGTTACAATTTATAGATGTTCGCTGGCTTATGTAGATTTGAAGACCTAAATATGCTTCTATGGGTGGTATAAGTATATTCGCAAATTCTATTGTTGTAAAAATGTATAAACTCACAAATTTGCGAATCCTCCTGATTTCGTCAGGAATCAGGAAAATCGTGATGTTTTCGATCCACGAAAGGATCCAAAAAGATTCCAATGGAAAAAAATATTTGGCAATGAGTGGAAAGGATTTCATTTACGAGATGAATCCGGAGAAGTGGTGCGCATCGATGCATCGTGTGTGCTTAAGCAGTTACGAGAGTGAGATGTATTAGTTTGCCAGACCTATCCAATAAATTAATCCTAGACGCTTGTATATTTTGTGCGCACATATTTTTGCGAACTTTTCCTTCCTCTATCTTCTTGGATTGGGTGACAAAATGCAGCTCTCGAGAAAATAGTGATGGAAATCTTTCAATTATTTCTGCCGTAACAGATGCCAACATTCAAACTTTTGTAAAAAAATAAGTGAATATTCACCCTAATTCTCAAGTTGCAGTAGCTAATTGCATTTCCCATTTCTCATGGTTAAGTATCTAGTGCATAATAGTCTATTTGCAGACAATAATTCGTTTCCTTGTTTTGAAGGATGGTGGTTCTGTAATGATATTTTATTCTTTAAGAATCTTTCGTAAGGGGAGAAAACACATAACACGAAGACTTTACAAAATAAACTGCCTAAGTATTTTTGTATTTTTAAAGAGTTGAATGTTATGTCGAATCATATTTCTCGCAAAGTTATCTCAACCCTCATTCAAGTCGGCCGTTAGGGTAGACGTATTGCTCCATAATGGGATATGACCAGAAGGAAAGTATAACGGAGATGATAAGGGATTCTCGTCGCTAGTTACTATTTTTTTTAAAACTGGATCCAGCTAACCGTTTAAAAAAGGGATGAAATACACGATCTTACGCATATTTGTGAAAGTGCATCCTCTTCCCCACAAGCATTTTGATATTTACGACACGATCTCTTCTCTCAGCTGGCTAGGCACCAGCTTTTTTTGAGTAGCGACTGGGAAATGGCTTTCACAATTTGGACACTGCAACTGCAAAAAAATACTCACGGAGAGGGAAGTGAAGTGAAAGGGAGAGAGAGAGGGAGAGCAAAAGGAAAAAGAAAGAAATAAAATGGGAGAATGAATAGTCGTTGGATGCAAAGTAGCATGAGAGAATAATTATCCCATGTGTTTGAAATATATTCACGGTGACTAGATTTTCCTCTTCTGAAATAGAAGACGATAGGGAAGAAAAGGTCTTTTTTCCACTTACTCTTCTAGTAACTAACTATACATTATACCCCTCATCTATATGTTGCTTTTACCCTATATCGTCATAATAAAATGCCTTTTTTCTTCTTCTACTTCTTCTGCTCTCAACGACGACTTTCACGCGGCTCTCCCCTTATATTTTTCTCAAGTGTCCTCACACAGTTCCTCTCCCTCCATCACACCACACCACCATGAAAAGAAAAGGGAGAAAAAAAAGATGCAAGCAACCGAGGAGGAGCGTTCAAGCAACCATGCAACACTAATGGTCCACACACTGTATAATAATAGTGATATTATGTTTATAGACGCATCTATCACCACGTATAAATGTACATTCATTTTTTTGTGTGTATAAGGTTCTCAATAGTGGTACACTCTTGCCCTATACATATGCACCACCGAATCCCACAAGAAATGTGGCTTTTTCTCTCCTCTTCGAACGGGTTCCCTTTTCATTTATAACCATGTGGGGACGGGCATTACATTCCCCCGGTTTGATGCGGGTTAAAAATGTGCGACCATTTTTGTGGATAGCTCTCCTGTGTATTACACTACCGAGAATGGCAATAAGCGATGCTGTGTGTGGCGAGAAAAAAAAGGGAGCTGATAGCTTGGCTCTCTCTCTCTCCCTCTGAGCAGAGCTCAAAAAGGATGGCTCTCCCAAATTTATTACGTAATAGGTGAGCTCAATGAGAATTCAGTGTAGTCAATACAGGACCGGGAGAGAGAGAGGGAGAGAAAGTAAAGCTTTATGGGAATGGAGTGGATGAGAAAGTGTTTCTCTTTTTTCTTCTTTTCCCTCTGAGGAAAAAGGAAAGCCCTTTTCCCTTGGTGGAATGGTGGAGGAGAAGGTCTTTTCCCCTTCTATCTCGGGATGGACTCAATTCAATTCCCAGTTTGTCACACCATCACCATCATCTTCTTCTATCCGTTATTCTACTCATTCCCTATTCCCGTGGCCCAATGAATTTTCCCTCTCCATATCTGGCAGAAGCACACACACACACGGTAAAAGGGAAAATGATATTTGAGAGAATGTGGAGAAAGTAACCAAACCAGTACATTTTTGCTAAGCTTCTCAGCGGTAAAAAATACTCTCTCTCTCTCTTCAGAGGAGGAACAAGGGAATGGGAAAGATCCCTTTTCTCTCTGTGTGTGGCCAGAGTAGTTGGGAAAAGGGAGCAGTCATAATAATCGTAATAACAGTAATAATAATAGTAATAATGCTGACAATGTATCAAGTTTCAATGATTTCGCCGCCCATAAAATACGTCTCATTCCTCATGATTATGCAAATGAGAGGAAGAACTAGTCTAGTGTGTATGCGTGTACACTGTACAGAAAAGGGGACGATACTAACGCGAGAGAGAAAAAACAAGTAACGACGTGGGCGACTCTCTGACTACGTTGTATACCTACCATTTGCAACAGAAGAGTTTTGGAATAAGGAAGAGGAGTTTTCTTTTTTTTGGGTGGAATTGTCATTCCGCTATCTCATATGCACCCTTCTGTTTTTACTTTCTCCCAAGAAGAGTACAGAAAAAAAGTGGCGGTAAAATAAGGAATTGAGTTTGAGGAGAGGTTATTTTCTCCCTATTTTTCTACAATGCATCATCATTGCGATTATATTTACTATTATTCGAGGATATTATGATGATACATTATGTGACTTCATGTGGAAAAGGGAGACCGCACACATGCTCTCACACATTTTTTATATAAAAATGACGAGGGAAGAAGATGAGAGTGAGAGTAGTTTGTGTGCACCACACATTTACAATTCCCATTTGAATGGTGTGTGTGTTTGCTTGCACAAACACGAGAGACAAGTCGTTATTCTAAAAGGGAAGGGATGATGGGAATGACAAGATGGAGAGCACCAGCCACATTAAATGCAGAGTGAAATTATGTGGAGAAAAAATAGTGGAGGAAGTTTTTTTTCGTATAAAATAAAAATATTATTCAAGCCTTCATGTTAAAATATATGCCGAAAAGTGGAAAGGGTTATGATGACGAGAGAGAGAGAGAGGAAGATATGTGATACATTTGCGAGATGAGAGTATGAGAGAGTGTGTGTGATGGAATGACTTGGAAAATAAAAAGAATTTTTCAGCCCTTTCATTTTCCGAGGGTATGCAATGCCGTGTTGGCTCCTCGTCCAAACAACACATATAAATTTTATCTATTTACATTTTTTGTTTGATGTGGTGTTTCACTCTGTTTACTTTTCTCTTTTATTCCGCACAGGAGCAGAGTCACAAGTCCTACCGACCTCTGTGTGTGCTCACATTCCGATGGAACTACGCGGTGCATGGGTTGGAGCCCATGGGATACCATTTGGTCAATGCAGTGCTACACGCTGTCGTCTCAGTTCTCTACTTCAGGTACGTAACATATGAGATAACTAAAAAATTCTTGGTGGAAAAAATATGTGTGCACCATCTTGTCTGTTTGTATAACGTCAGAAGAGAAAGAGAGTATATAAACGAGCCATGATTATTATTATCACGCCATCAGACACCTACACACAAGGAACTGTGACGGGAAATGAGAGCGAAAAAAAACTTTCGACGAAGAGGAACGCATGACAATTTTACATATGCATACCTTGGGAACTTGCATCTCCCACATTATTCCCATAAACACTCTAACAAATGCTGCCATTATGCAAAGTACCAGAGTAGAATAATCGTATACACACGGTCGCAGAACAATTTTTTTTCTGCACAGAGAAATTGCTACCCATTGCTTTCTCCATCTCCGAACCTGAAAATTTCCAAACTTGTTTTTTTTGTCTTTTTGGCCAACCTCTGGGAATCCGAGTGTATTCATCTTGATGTCCATTTCCTAATTTAGTTTCCCTTTCTTCCCTTATTGGAACAAACAAGAAGTGATAAAAATGAGCCTGTGTTTAGGAGGATGAGCTAACTGGAAACCTGCACAGCATACAAAACCAACCCACGCAGCATTATATAAAAAAAGTAGAAGTTTCTCTCTCTCTCTCTTTCATTTCTTACAATTTGCCCAGAGGAGTATATGCCCACACGCCCATCACAAGTTAGTCAATTTGATACATGAGTACACAATACACTAAACAAGAATGATATGTTAGTGAAAAGGATGAGAGAGAGAAAAAAATATATACGTTGGGTAACAGGTTTTTTTCGCCCATTTCCCCTCGTCCCTGTTAAAGATTACTACTTGCTTTAGTACATCTGTGTGAATTTAGTATTCCAGTGAGGTATTCTAACTTACAAAGACAAATGGGAAACACTTTTGTAGTCGGCGGGGCTAAGTTCATTTTCCTTTTATTTCCTTTCATATAAATAGTTACGTAAACAGTTGGAGATCCTACATTACTTAAACCTGATTTCAGGTTTCTATGCTCATCTCATCCGTACTCCAATTTCGTCTCAAAACATATATTTTCTTTCTGTGGGAGAGTGTAAATAATGGAAAACAATTAAATCTGTGTTTGTATTATTAAAATGATGATTTTGCAATGAAAATAGTCGTGTAATTTTCAAAAGTTAATTTAATATTATGCTTTTGATGTTTGTTCACAGAGTGTCCACAATGTTTCTTACGGAGCTGGGCAGTTTCGTCGCTGCCATGCTCTTCGCAGTGCATCCCATACACACGGAAGCGGTAAGGAATAAAAAAGAAGTTTTTTATGTATTTTACTTTTTCCCTTTTTAAAGCTAACATCTGTAACAATTCTCCGCTCCATAAACCACGTGTGCCTGTCTTCGCAGTAGTATTTGGGTTAACATTGTACCTATTAATAATGTCATCATGAAAAAGTTTTTGCTAAAATATAAAATTCATCGCACTATTTTATTGTTTACGACAGTACTACTACCGCTCCATTCCCACAATGAGAGATGTATATATATATATTTGGTTTACGACTACTGCTCTGCAATAATTTTCTTGTTCCTATAAATTTAAAGCTCATGTCAACTCTGATAGTTTTCCCGTGTTCTGCTAACATAAGTAAGATTGAGGGATGAGATTTTGCGAGCGGGACGGATAGTTTTTTCTCTGTAAAAATGTCATATAGTAATAATGTTCTGGTGTGTGAACGAACTACGGAGTCGTCCGCATTGCGTGACCAATTATTGCGGAAACTATGAAACTGGAGTAACAAAAAGGGAATACGTAGTAAAACTTTAAGATATAAAAGTGAAACATATAACGAGAATCGTTAGTGTGTAGATTTGTATCACTTTTTATGACATGGTGAAATGCCTACCTTACCTACTACACATACTCATTCGGAGAAAGTACAGCGAAGCGCTTAAAAAGTCGTGGTAGCGAGTGAACTGGTATATAGTGTTTTAGCCTTGCTGTAATTACTCAGATCACATCAAAGTGGATTTCTCAAAGGACTCCTTTTACCAGGAGCTAAAAACGAATTGTTTTTTTGTGTGTATTGGCATTTTGGGCGAGGAAGTGAATTTTATTTTAGTAGAGTTTTTACAATGCCAAAAAGTATAAAATCCTACGTACAACTCGAATTGCATATTGTAACTCATTTTTTAACATATCGCTTGGAATGGAATGTGGAACAAGGAAACGTCAGATTTATTAAGCCAACCTTTATTTCATCGCATCATATTATTACACGTCTTGAGGCATATACGGGCTACAACAAACAAATTTATGAATATAATACATATTTACAAAGGGCGCTTGTTTAAAGTCAGAGAGGAAGTTGTTACATTTAACGGAATGCGTATGGGAAATTGTTTGTTTTTCAAAAGGATCCCTGGACTGGATTGAGGTTGAAGTGAAAGTGATAGTATGTTATTTTAGGAATCAAATTATGAATTATGAATTCATTCATCTTCTCCTTTTCCTCTGCTCTGAACAGTTTATATAACTTACAGAGTGCAACTCCTCCATCATATTTATTTGCTTGCCGACATGATTTCGTTTTGGAATGAAATGAAATCGTATATATGTACATGCATATAATAACGAGGAAGAACAAGGTTGAAAATAGTTGTGTTCTTGGAGCATAACAAAAGTTATGCATAACTTTTCGGAAGGGGGAAGCTGATTCATTTAAAGCTATTTAGCATGACACATGCGGAAAGTATGGGAGGGAGAGAAGGAAGAAGGGAAAGAAGCGAACTCGAAACATTCCTTTTGAAATAGCGAACATGTGCCAAACAACATTCCTTCCCAATGATCCTCATCATCATCGCAGTAATTCTCCTCTGGCTTCTGGAAGGAAGAGTGCATGTTTTCCCTTTGTAAGGATAAAACGCTCAGAATATATGTTATGTCAGTATTGAAATAGCGACTATGGGAAATCGCATTGTTTTCGTGCCAATGAGCAGAGTAGAGCACACAGAGCAACAAGGAAATTATTACGAGCAACTAAAGCTATCTTCCTTCTAAGCATCGAGATCGAGCACAATGCAACATACATTTCCGTGTTTTCCCAATTCCACCATGGCTAAAATGCTTTATAGCTTTCACGAGTTCTCCACAGCGTCTCTCTCTCTCTCTCTCTGAACTCAACACAAGATTTTCTCTCTTCTGTATTGCCATTATTGGCGGATGAAAATGGTAACGTCTGGCGAAGAATGGGAATGGAATGTGGGGAAAAGGAAAATTATGCTTTTCTCTTGTGAATATATGTTTGCTATAAAATCCAAGTAGGTATTTCATTTATGCACTTATAAAAAAGCTTATTATGAGCAGAGCGCTTTGGAATGAGAGAGAGAGAGAAGGGATATCGAGTTTCTCTCTTCTTCTTGTTCCCGAAATGGAATTTCAAATGTGCCACACACGCTATATCTTTGTTAAATATTTTCGCATTTACGTTTCAAGCAACATTTCACATTTTGTGGGTATGTCATCACCGCCATCATCCCAAACATCGTATCATCATTTATTTCCTTCGTTTTACTTGAAAAGCAGAGAGAGATATATAATTCTCGGCCGTAAGAGAGTGTGTATTTCAGCGGAGGAGAGCTGAAACCCATGCATACTTTCTTAATGACGCAATTGAATATTTAAGAACGAGTGGATGCGTCGTGGAATTAAGGAGGAGGAGAGGAGAAATCACAAGCACAAGATCCCATCTCACTTTGGCATTTATAGCATATTAAAAGACTTGATTACAATTTTCCTCGACGTTCCACTTTCCAAACGGGCAACATACAACAACATTTTACTTTTTACACACATCTTCGCCTGCTGAGAGAGAGAGAGAGAGAGAGGACACGAACGTGATGTTTGTTGTGAAACTTTTTCCTTGTCGAAATGGAAGTAGCAAGTAATCATTTGCCTCTTTCCTAGAGATCTCATCATTCCATCTCGTGCATTCAGAGAAAATTCTTTTTTCCATTTGTTAAGGGCAATTTGGAAATTTCAATATTCATCCTTTCTCATCATCTTCCTCCTTTCACTACCTCACGCATGCATCTTGTATGTAGTTGTCATTCTTATCAAGCCTGTTTTCGCAATCTTGTACTTTTCATTTGACTGTTTGCTGTTATGTCCTCTCTCTGAAGAGTTGTCAACAAAATGTCGTCTCTCTCATCACCATCATCATCTCACGACGAGTTACAAGAAAAGAGGGCAACACGGAACGACAAACTTGCCGAATTACGGACATCACATATCATTCATGAAGAAGTACAGGATTTCTCTGACTTGCTTTCCACTTTCATCTATTTATACCTTGTTATTCGAGCATTTTTGTTGTTGTCGTCTTCTTGTTATTACTGAGAGGATGATGAGAGGACTGGGAACGAAGAGCACTTTTTAGCCTTTTGTATATAAGTGGCGCGTTGAGAAAAAAGTGGGGAAAGGAGTTGGAGAAATGAAAAAAGAAATAATAAAATGCTAATCGGCATCATCAAATGAGACTAGTCGGCCGCCACACAAATGGAATTGCTAATGTCATGTTGCTCCTCCATGCACAAAGCTCAAGTACACATATATGTATGCATCTCATCCTCCCAGAGACTGTTTGTTTGCCTTATTTTTTTTACTGGAAAAGAGGCACGTCAAACATGAGCATAAAATGAAGTTAGACTTTTCCAATGCATCCGCCCCACTTTTATGTAGTCATTAGTATTCACTGGAGAGAGAAAGCGGAAGATGGGTATTGGTAAATTATGCTAAACACTTCTCTCAAAGTTCATCCATTTATTTTTTAAGCTAAATGTATTTGCCCTTTGAAGTGCACCACCGACAATATTCATTACTGGAGAGAAAATGTATTGGTACTCGTCCTCCTCTTTTGCAGTATAGCCGCCATATATATGCATTATCGGTGTAGTCATCAAAAGCTGCAACTGGAAATTGGGGTTCCACATTGTCAAAACCATTGTGTACCTTTTGTGCCATGCACGAGGATGATGTTCGTAAAAATGCAATCTGTTCGCTTGCAGCCAAGTGGCATTAATGTAATTTATGCTTTAACAATTTTTGGCGGAGGACGAAACGCAAGTGGGGTATATGCTTTCTCTACTTTCTATGAGAAAGTGCATTGTTTATATTTGGTTTGGGAGTGGATATGGTTGTAAAAATGGTATTTTCCCTTTCCCTGTCTGTTTTCCTATTTCAGTGTGTCGGGGAAAATAAGTGCATATGAACAGGAAGGTAAATAAAACAATGGAGTACGACGGGAAAAGGAGTTGAGTGTTTTCCCTACAGCTCATACACTCTTTTGTGCAATTCACTTGGTCTCGTCTCTTGTGTTGCGTGCTATTAGTTTATATTTGGAGTAATGGGATGCTAGGTTGCTGGTTATTTTCTTGTGACGAGAAGCGACCCTCTGTCTATGAGTATATTGTGTGGAATAAAGGGAATGTATGTTGTAATAATATTATGGAAGTAAAAATGGGTTCATTTTGGGATCGAGGCAGTTTTAAAACATACGCCTTGTGTTGGGAGTATTTTTTGGGAAGCGAGAACAAACACGGGCTGGGATATGCGGATGGTCTATGATAAAAAAATTTACTCCTAAGTGAAGTAGGTGGAGACGACGGGCGAGGTACAGCAAAAAAATGTAATACAGAAGCGAGAGGCGAGTGTGTGCGTGAGAGAGGGAGAAAGAAGAGTGAGGAGATTTTAGTGCGGTGGCAGAAATGAGCTCTCCATCATCACAGATGAAATAATAAAACAAGGTCTTTATGGTGTGAGTCGTAAAGTTGATTATGGAAAAGCTTTTATGTTCTCTGTCACCTGTTCCCAGGCGCGCGGAGGAGAGGCAGGAGCAGTGTAGGCTTGTCTCATTTCACTTTCTTTCTTGTACTCTTACTTTCCCCATTTCTCCGCGTATAGGCGACATTATACACGTTTTACAACAAAACAAGGCTAAAAAATTAGGTCCAGTCTGCTTGTATGGTTTTGGGAGAGAGAGAGAGAGAGAGAGGGGAAAATAGCGCACATACGGGATATGGAGTATTACTTTCCGAAAATGGCTTTTTAGCTCAAGTGAAGGTGCACTTCCTCGTAATTCCCATATTTTCCCTTTTTCTCCTTCCTTCCTCTCAAGCTTGTTTTATGTGCATAGTTATCCCGAGGAAAATACAACAGTTTCGAATCGACAACGACAAGATGGGAGCGAGACACACATGAGGTGACCAAGAAATGCACCTGCTACCCTCGCTCTTTTGCAATCAACAAGGAAATTCTCTCGTGCTCGCGAAAAATATATATAAAAGCCCTGTACAAGAAAAGAGTTGTGTGTGTGTCGCTATTTACAGGGTTCAGTTCTGAGAAGAAGAAAATTGTTTCGAGTACTTTTCCTGTGTCCACGACGGTGTCAGATATTACGTGTGTAGCTTGTTGTATATGACACCGGCTTACGAGAAGAAAAACAATTTTTATCAGAAGAAGTGGAGAGAATTTTCTCCAAAAATAAGGCAATGCACGGCCTGTTGTTGACATCGACACGCTGCACCATAATAGCCTATAGATTTGCACAGAAAACAGGCTTTTACACAACACGAGTAACACAAAAAACACAACTGATTAACTTTGTTCGTAACTGGAGTATAAAGTAAATTAACCTATTTGTGTGGATATACAAGAACAATTGATTCAGAAAGCAGTGTAGTGTAACACACTGCGATATTAACTATTTGAAGAGAAAATTGCTGCAGTTATGCTTTGTGTGAATCTCTAATCTGAGCTTTGACAATCACGCCCATATTCTCACTTGTTTCCCATTCTGCTCACACAGCAAAGCACAGCACTAGCACACCAGCTTGTTTTCTCTCTCTCTTTGTTGGTTGAAAGCAGCATAATTTGCACTCATAAATAAAACGCCTAATTACCTATGCACACGGGGTAATTTAAGCAGGTTTGATTGAGGAAATCCCATGTCCACGTAATTGGTATTTTGCCAGCAGGTTTTGAAGACAAATGATTTTTGTGCCTTTTAAAACAACTCCCTTTTGAAAATGGTTTGTTTTTCTCCAACTGCAACGTATTTACTAATTTGCATACTTGTTTGCACAGCAGCGGGCAAATGTTTCACCTTCAAGCGAAAAGTGTATGAAATCCATGATATGTGGTTTTTTACATGAGTTACAAGCATATACATTTACATATCATGACGCTTTCACTTGTTACGCCTTTTGCTTTTCCCCTAATTGAGTCACCCCTTTGCCTAGTGAAAACTTGTGTGCAAAAAGCACATATACATATACACATTCATGTGCGGAGCTCATTGGGACCCGCGCGTAATTAATCATTTGCAGATACACACACCAGAGCTCATTTGCAATTTTCACTCCCCCCCTCAGGTCCAGGTCCCCGCAGTGTGTACACACACTCGTCTGCTAAATGAAGTCATTGCGACAATTTTTTACCAGCATAAATCTGCCAGAGTAATCAATTTCTTATCAAAAAGTGCCTATTTTTTGTAGTTGAGCAAAAAAATGCTGAGATAAGGATGTTAAACCTTCGTGAGCAAAAAACCTTCACTGAGACGATATATATATTTTTTCCTCAGTGTTAAACTTTTATTTGTGTATCGATAGCGTGACAAAAAAGGAGTTTCACGTTGCGCTCCTGTAATTTTTCATTTGTTCTGACAGCCACACCGAGGAAGGAGCAACATGCAGTTTTTCGGAGCTGTGAGTTAAGTACTAGTCACTAAAGTGCGCACTAATACCTGCTTTACACATGTAGCCCAAGTTTTAGTGGAGAGTGAAAAAGAGAGGCTTCGTTCGTGTGTATGTTTATACTGAATCCTCTCAATCTCAATTTACCTTAAACTTTTTTTTGCTTATTTATATTTTTTTTTCTTGCTGCGTGACTTGCACGATACTACGATACTGGTAAACGAGTTTCCTCTTCTCCCCAACATTTTATAGAATCCATCAGGAGAGGAACTCTGGTAGGAGTCCTTGTCAAAAAGGTTATTTGCTCCAGTAAAAATTCTTGATGAGGGCGAGCAAACTGAGAAAAAGCAATAAAAAAGCTGAGAAGGGAATCACGCAAGTTAGTCATCACAATAGCTCTCGCTCCGAGTAAAAACTTGCACCAAAGTCGTTTCATGTGGAGCTCTCTCTCGATAAGAGTGTGTGGCAGTGCACACACACACGACAGGCTTACAATTAGAATATGAACATGTAATGTGAGAGGACAACTTTTATACCAAACTTCGTGAGAAACCACTTTCCTCCTCGAAGAGTTTCGTGTGTCCTCTTCTCAAATATGTCTATTGTCAAATCCTTGTTGAATTGTCGCCATTGAAGAGAAAAGTCAGGTGGTATAGTGTCTGCAATTTCCTCTCCTTTTCTATCATTACTTCCCTCTGCAATGCATGCTTTTTTGTGTTGCTGTCAACACGGGAATGAATTTATTCAACAGCTCCTCTTCCGTGTCACTTTCTTTTTTCACCTTTGCTTGCTGCGTAACAGGGCTGCTCTCTCAAATGAATGATGATACGCATAAAATGCACATCAACACTATACTACAAGCTTTCTCGACGGAAAATTGCAGACTTTGATTGAGTATTGTCCTTGACCTTACGCCAGTTTTCTTTCCTCGTGATAAATTGCTTCTTGTAATTCCGAATTTTGCTGTAATGCCTGTCTGCATCTTTGTAGCCCTGTGAGAAAGCCGAGAGTGAGTCGTACAGAAATTTATGTGAGATGGGATGAGAGTGAGCTTGTGCATAGAGAGGTTTCTTTGAGAGGAGTGGGAGGAAATGAATGGTGTCAACATCATATTACTGCTCCTTCATTGAATGAAACACAAGAATACACTCTCCCACCAGCAATCATGCTGATGACTCGGAGAAGGACGTGTTTTCACAACTTGTCTCAAGTAGAGAATTTTGTGGATGGTATGGCGGTACACAATGTGTATAAGCATGTATATACTACGCTCTTACTGTGTGTGGAAAGTGTAATATGGTCTCTCGACTACAATCACCTTACCACATACGCACACCACCCTGTAATTTTAAAGGCATCAAGTTTCCCAGTGAAAATAGCGGGCTTAAGTATGAAGCCATTACGGCGCTTAAGCCAAGAGAGAAAGAGAGAAATGCGTCACATGTTCCTCGCATCATCTCACTCTCTCTCTCGAGCTCCCCTCCCCCTCACAATTACTTCACTCTCCTATAACCATCATCATCCTCTCATCTCTAGCTTTCTTACTACTTTAAAACCCTGCACACATGAGAAATATTGCGAAAAGTCTCTGGGCAAATGAAAAAGCGTTTGCCAGTTTTGGAGGAGCGTTCCAGGAAGAAGTAAAAGCTTGTCGACAATATGTATCATCTATTGTTCTCGTCCGCTCCTTCTTCAAAAAAATATATATAGTTTGCATGAAGGGGTCCTGAGAGTATTGATGCCTGCTTTTTGGATTTGGTATCCCACAGAATAAAAACGTCGACAGGTACTTCTTGGAAACCATGTGTGTGTGTGTGTGTCGAACTGTGGAGAGTGGGAAAAGGAGGAAAAGAATGGCATTGTCATCGTTCAGGAAGGATAAAGGTGTTCACACGAGGACGCGCGATGCATGCTCCAAGTCATTCAATATTTATAAGGGTAGCTCCTTCAGTTTCGTGGTAAATGTGCTTGGATTACACTTTTGGATGGATGGTTATGCGGATGGAGAAGATGATCGCGGCGGTGGAGGCGGCAGAGGTGGCGTGTGTTTGTGGGAGGGAGAGAGAAAGGGAGTCGCAAGGGAAAGTGGAATTGTATGAAGACAAGAGGAGAGCAAGATGGATGTTCCCTGTATTTTTCTGTCTTGCTCCACATGTATCAGCTCTTGAGTAGAATAATATGTCACCCGGAAAACGGAAGAAGGAACTTTCGAGGCTGATACGGGAAGATGGATGCAGGTGCAGCAGCAGGGGAAGCTATATATGCTATATGTAAAGTGGGTGTGGAGTACGCAGTTATGCAGGATGCGTTTCAACAGTGAAAGATGATAATGATGATGACGATGATCGCTTCTCTCCCAATTCAATATATCTCTCTCATAGTCATTTGTTTGCTCTAAAATGTCATTCCACTGGGTGAACAATTTACTTCTAATTCCAAGGATCACTACAACAATATTTTTCAAATGGCAGATATCCTTTTTCAGTGTGCACTTTTACGTCAGGATCAGTTTCAGCTTTGCGTTCACTTTTCCCTTCACTCACATCCATTTAAGTAAAAGGATAACTGTATTTCAAAAAACGAATGTGATTCACCAGGGGCTATCTTTCTTCATTTCTTTTACGGAAAGTTAATAACAATCATAATAATGGTCCTCGGATGGGAACGGTGTGGAGGATCAGCGAGGTATTTTCATAAAGAAGGCCTCATGCTGATACAAAGCTTTTGCTCATAATAATATTCTTCCCATCATACTTTTGTAAATACAATAATATATTTTTATTTGAAAACGTAAAAAGAAGAATATCTTCTACTCTACAGCTTTACAATAATATAGGCAAAAATATATTTGAAAAACTTGCTACTCAGAATAGATGGCTTCTTATTTTCGTATATTGTGGGAAAAGATGTAGTGTTTTTTAAACTTACGAAATATAAATATATAGAGTGCATATAGCATATCGTTTGCATATTATCTAGGATTACTTATATGCTTTCTCCCTCGGCTTCCTTATTTGAAAAGAGATGATAATAGTTTGTGCCGACGAGGCTACCATATTTTTGCTGGCTAAAAATACAAGTATTTTTTAAGATATGAATATTTTTGCGGGCCACCCGCTGGAAGAAGTGTATAACAATATGAGAGCGTAAATAAATAAACATTGTATTCCATTTCCATATTTTTACTTGGAGGCAGAGAAAAATAAGGCTCTCATTCTTGCCTCCATTTTTCCCACTCAGACAAGTATAGACCCTCATATTTCATGGATCTTCTTTCACACATTCTCGGAAAGATAAGGACGCGTATAAATAATAATATTGAAGTGTGCCTCTCCTCAAGTGCTCAATATTGCGGAAAATTTCCTTCTCAGGTGAAGATACTTTTTTTATCGTGAAATGAAATATAGAGAAAGCATATGAATACATAATCCATATCATGAATTGTGTGCATACTTATACCAACTTTTTCCGCTCATTGAAACATGGCTGGGCTCTGTATTACTCTTATTATGCAAAATGGATGATTGGTTAAATTTCAAGCATCTTTTCTCATTATGATGATGAGGACGATAAAGTATGGTAAAATATGTGATGCGATATAGGGAGCTGCATGGCGTAGTAAAATACTGCAAAATTTTAAGATGACTTTTACTTGCCTCCGTCTTCATCTTTTTAGAAGGAAAAGGAGAAAATATAGTTTGCTCGATTGCTTGACAGTGTATTGTGTTTCAAGACTACACTCAGGAATACATGGAGTTTGGGTGAAAGCCTTTTTTGCTGGTGTCAAACTGTATCTATTACATGTTTCATGCCTCCACACTCGACTCCGAGTCTCTCAGAAAATGCACCATCATCTCACATATCATCATCTCATTTTTCTCCTTGTTCTCCATCACTAATATTGGAATTTATAAGGGAGCTAAGGAAAAGGCGCTCTTGTTTCGCTCCTTCCTCGCTTCTCACCTGAGGCAAACACAAATAATGCCGTACTTATGGCTAAAGAAGGTGGCTCGAGTGAGTGAACGATACCTTATGAGCAAAAGGTATGTGCCTTCTTATATCTTACACCACACCACCACACCACTGTTGCATCCTCTTACAAATATTTATACTCGCCAAGCCAGGAAAACCATAACATTTTATCCATGTAATAAACCTTGCGCACAATATAAATTTTCTTGTGGATGCGATACCTTCTTCGTCGCGTCATCATCATCAACATCAGCCTCTCCTCTCTTCAAGTCATCCGTGTGTGAGAAAGTAACGCGAAGGGATAAAAAAATATTTTATGCATATATCTTTTTTCACTGTCACACAAACTCAAGTACATCGGGAGGGAGAAGAAGAATGAATATGGAGAGAGAGAAGGAAAAGATAAAAAAGACATAATATAAAGAAGAAGCATATAAAGAACAACTTTCACTTGTCGTCTATACCTTCTCTCTCTATCTTCAGCATGGCAAGTCACATAGTACATATATTCTGGTGAAGGAGCACACACTAGCGGCTCTTAGCTTTTTTATGCAACTTTGCTTATCCTTATGGCTTACGCTATTTTCTCCTGGAGAAGACGAAAGAAGGGATGTTTGGCTGCTGCTCATGTGCTCGCCTTTCCACATCCAACTTTCCCTTTTTTCTCATTTCACTGGCTTTCTCCGACATTATTAAATATTGTGGGGAGATAAGGAGGTGATGTATGCATGCATGCATAATAGGGAATCCTCTTTTCCTCTACTTTTTTACCCTTATAAAAACCTATTCTTTCTCCTCGCACTCTTTCTCTCTCCATGGCTTTACACGTTTGTGAGTCGAGTGAGATAGCTGATGTGCGGAGGAGAAAGTAGAGACAGAGGTGGAGAGCACCCGTTTTATTTCCACAGGGAAAGCTTGTACATCTTCATATAGTGTTGGTAGGCCACAGAAGAGAGCATCTTTTCCCTTTTTAATATCATTTTCATGGTGTACTGGTTATGCGAGAGTGGAGTCATTTTTTGAAACTTTTTTGTCTTCCTTTATGTGTATTCTTCGTAATATGGACGACTTTTTGTTTGAGACAGTCTTAAGGAAAATGTCCCTTTTTGCGTCTCTTCTCGCAGCATGCGATGCCCATTTATTGACCAAGTTTCTTGTGCTCTTCTGTCTCTCCACTTCCAAGAGAAGAAAAGAGACATCTTTCCACCGACTATCCCTATTTTTATGTATGCAATAGTCGAGGAATTCAGGAAAAAAAGACCTTCATTTTTCATTAGTCACTTTTTCTTCCAGGATTCTCTTCAGATTTCACCACTGATCATAAAACAGTGTGGCGAGTAAGTCACCAGGAAAAAATGTATACGGCCAACAAGTGTAATTTACTTAGGATTTTCACAATATACTTTTTACTCAATGAGGCTTTTCTCTCCTCCACCATCCTCGCCACTTTTTTTTTTGGTGTGGAACAGTGATGCGATATGACTTTTTGCAGTTTATGGTCATTGCAGCTCAGAGAGTGCGGGGATACTACAGAGCAGTGAAGGGATGAGATGAGTGTATAATAAGTTAGTCATAATGGGACAGGGGCTAAACATGATCATTACTTTTATTAATATTAATATTGCTACACTACTATCCTCTACCATTGCTAAGTAGATTCCGACTTTTTTGTGTACTCTGAGGGAAATTATTGTAAAGAAAAGTAAGGAGAATCTTGGCGAGGAGAGGGAGTCTATGTCCATATATATATTTAGCTTTGTCTTAGGGAAGAGAATAGGAGGAGAGGGAGAGACACGACAGAAATAAAGATGAGAATGTTGAGCCGTAAAAGTAAATCAGGTTTTTTACCTATAAATGTTAGAAAAAAGGGACTAAGGATGAAGTGAGATTGAAGGAAATATTGCCACAAGGGAGCTCTAAGGAGTAAAAAAGGGAACATTTTTCTCTCTCAGTCAGCCATGAAAGGAAGGTATACGCTTTTACTTTTTTCCGCTGTCTAGGATTGTTGAATTGGAGCCAAGCTGTCATTCATTTTGATTGGTGAAATCATATTAGACTTTACATCGTTGTCATCATCATCGTCATCACCATACCCTTCCCCGTCGACATGTCAAGGTAAATCCATACAGAATTTCAATAGAGAAAGAAGGGGAAAGAGGAAGCCAGAAAAGCGAAGGAAAAAAGTTATGAAAAAAGGGACATGAGACGCGAGTGGGTGCGAGGAGGAGAATGAAGAGAGGAGTTGAATCAACACAGATTTCTTATCGCCAAAATTGTTCTTCAGAGGAAAAGGAGGGAAACGTTCCAAAGATGAAGGAAGCTGTTGATGAAATTATGATTGGCACATGTCTTGTGATATGTCTAGACATGGAGAAAGTTGAATACTCAAATACAAAAACCCACCGTTTAACTATATTGTCCTGGGGGAACAGCAAAAAATAGACATGTTCCCGTGTACATGTACATTTCTTCTCTTTCTTCGTCAGAAAAAGAGAACACTGTTTCTTCGTCAGTTCTTTTTTTGGGGGAAAAGGTGTTGCATTGTGTTCTCACAATGGAGGAAACATGCTCGAGCATTCATAAAGAGAGAGAGGAAAGAGAGACGGAGAAAAAAGGGAAACAAAGTTGGATCAAGGTGGATGTGGATGTGGATAGTATTATGTTTATCCTTTCTCGCTTTTTCTGGCTTTGATGTAAAGGAGATTGAATAGTGATGGTGAATGGTGAGTTAGGGAAAATGGAGGAAAATCTTTGGGAAACAACGGAAAATGAAAAGGTATGTTTAGTTGGCTTTGGCTAGTAAAAGCATGGATGTATGTATATAGGCAGTTCTCAATGACAGGGGAACGGAGACTGACAGCGTTTCATTAGCAGCACAAATCCCACAAAATGCGATCTCCTCCTTTTTGTGGAAAGCCGTGTGTGTTGTGTGTTCATGTTGATATTCTCTTTCCCCGTCTTTTGTTGCTTGTTGTTTGGCACGTTTTTCCGAGAGAATTGACAATTGCAACAGGGATTTTATGTTTGTTGCTTCTCTTTGATGACGGAATGAATCATCTACAAATGAAGCTCTTTTCGTATATATTTTGATGGTAAAATTGTTAAATTTATCATACCCAAACGATCATTTCATTTACGATGATGTAATCGTGTTGAAGTGAATATGATATTGTGTTGATAGATATATATATAGATAAATGTATATTTGACACTCTGACAGTGGTTTTATAACCGTCATGTTATCTCTGGTTCGTTGCTCAGTTATTAGCACTTTTCCAGTCGAATCGGATTAGCTGTCATTTAATGACAGAGAAGGATAAGGGGAAATGTCAGCGGTTTTATGTAAACAGTAAACAATCCTCTCTCTCTCTCTACCTCTCTCGCTTCATTCTATCTTGTTTTGTTTGATCTTTGTGTGCTTTGTTAGAGGAAAAGCCATATTTAGCTTGCTTTCTTGGTAGTCTTGCGGATGAAAATGATTTCCTTGTATTGATATTAAGCACTTATTATAGTCGTCATTCATTCATTCATTATTTGCCCAGTTAATTCATTACGAAGTAAAAAGGCATATATATGACTGGCTTTGTGATTCCTGATTCATTCGCGAATGTTGTTAGCATTTTGGGAAGAATTCTTTTTCTGCAGTATTGTTTGTTTGGTAGAGACAATCTCAGCTCAGAATTTTTGATTTTCCTTCGCTACTCCAAAATGCAAGGGTAGAGGAATAACAAGAAGCTGTGAGTGACTTGATGTTTCCCGATGTCACTCTTGAGCGTCTTCGCAGTAGCGGGTTTTTTTTTGGAAGGAAATGCGAAAGGAGATCATAAATTTTTTCTCAGAACAACCTGCCAATCGATCCTTTTGTGTTGCTTCGTAACAGCATGAAAAAAAGACGGTGGATTGGAATGGAAATATAGACAACAACAAAACTACGACGCAGAAAGAACTGGCTGTCGAGGAGTGGGTATCTATAAAGAAGCTCTGAAGTAATGGGTATAAAAGTATACCGTCATTTTTGCTCAGCTTACCTGTTTTCACTGATACTTCCCTTTCGTATAGGTCCTATAAGCAGAAGCAGATTTTCGGCGAAGGAAACAAATTCCGTATTATGATGTTTTGTTGGTCCATGATCAAAAGGTTTGCTAGCGACAGATTCTTCTGATGTTGGCAGAAACCTCTGAAAGACGCTTTTTTCATTTTATGTAAGGACGAATATAAAAACACCGAAAATGCACTGGCCTTTATGGGAATATAGCGATGGGAAATTGAATGAGAACAAATGACAAAATTAATATATTTCATAATGTCCATACAAATTTTGGGATTGGGCATTCCTAACCCATGAAAATCCCTTTGCAAAATTTGATGCAAAATCAAAGTCGGGATAATTCTCTGTTGGATTACTCCAATTAAATTGGAGCTGAAAGGAATGCACTAGAAAATTGATTTAAAATCCCAACGAATTTCTAAATTTATACAATATCATTTAATTTACTCAAATTACGTATTTGGCAAGGCAAGGCGTGTTGGACTGTATGCATACATCTTCTTTCATACATTTTTTATTGATTTTCGCCTGCATGAATTACAAAAGCCTCATATGCGCTTTTCATCAACAGAATTGATTTCCGTTTGCATTTTCTCATTACTTTTCTCATTAACCAAACTTGCCAAAATTAAATGATTTCATTATTTCAAACCACACAAATTACACAACGGTGGTAGTTGCCCCAAGTCCAAATGCATATATTGTCCCTTTTTCTTTGGTTTCAAGCATGGAAGGGGAGTGTGATATGAGGATGTTCTGTGCAATGAACTGGTTTATTTCGGATTTTGTGACGCACACAAAGGGAAAAGTAGTAAATAAAGGAACGGATGCTCTGCTGATTCCGTCTGTCTCTCTGGTGTATGCGTTTTTTTCTATTTTTGTTGTTGTCGGTGTTCGTTAAAACAGTAAGACTGACGCTGTTGCAGAAAAAGTCTAGCTCGAGCAAGCTGGTGCAAATGAGGTGTAATAAGGAATGGGGAAAGAGGTTGCAGCGAAACTACAAAAAATGTAAGAAAATGGAGAGAACAGGGAAAAAGAAAGTTGGGTGGAGGTGAAATCGGAATAAAATGGTGAAAGTGAGTTTTGTGGCGATAGGCTTGGGAAGAGAGCTGGAAAGTGGGAGATAACACGACTGCAGAGATTTACTCAAGACATCCATTCTAATTACGAATAATAACAGTCAATTTTGTCTGTTTAGTCACTTGGTATTTGCCAAGAACCTACACACATGTATCTACCTTTTACTTGGTGTACGCCACACACCACTGCTACTTTCGAGGTTTTTCCACAATGCCTTCATTTTCTGTTTTCAGCTTGTTTACTCACATTTCGCGGGAGGATGTATGAAGAAACCTTTCTCCACAGGATTTCTGTCTGTTGAAGCATCGCATATTGTCCGCTTTTTTCTTACAGTTCCCCAATCTTTGGGGATTTCAGGAGACAGTAATGCACTGGGTGAGTGAGCACACTCCAGAGAAGCTCAAATCCAAAAAAATATATATATCTCGATGATGATTATCCTGGTCTGGTGGTGGAAGGGGTTTTGGAGAAAGAGATTGTAAAGGTTTAACCGGATTTAGCAACTTGAAAGAATTCTAGAAAATTGTAGCTTCATTTCATCCAATAAAGCAACCCCACCCATAATTCTGCTCTTCCATTAAGTTGATGCAAGGTGGTTTGTATGCTTGGCTAATGGCATCAACGCAATCTTTATGGGGATCAAAAATTACTCGAAATCTATTTCAATCTGTTGCAGCAAATTTACCGATATTGGTAAATTGCATTATTTGATATTTCGCAATAGAGTAAAATTGTATTGATTGGTTCACATTTTCTTCGAACGGCATGTTAAAAAGTGGATCAGTTTTTTTATGTCGAACAAATTTGTAAAACAACTGAACATGCTTGATTATCCCGGAAAGCATTTTGTGCTAAACCAGAATTAGCCGTACAAAATATAGTATAAATTTCCGTCCTCGTTCTCGCAATCATAAGTGAGCAAATATTTGTGGATCCTGCCTTATCGATCTAAAGTATATACATATGTTAACCCAAGGTGGAGATAGGGACTGTAGTGTGAATGATTAGTGATTTTCGTGCGAATGCTAATGTTGCAAATG